>BQNB010045776.1:0-20579 GCA_026074375.1 Tanacetum coccineum | reverse complement strand
TGACTTTTTAGCATGTTTTATCTCAGGTAACTAATGGCACGGAGTGACGAGGACATAAAGATGGAAAAACCGTTATCATTTTAACTTTATTGTATAGATTTTGGGAACCTCTCGTTTGTAAAAATTCTGAAGAAATAATGAATGATAACTTTACTTTCAAAAACGACTCTTTTTTATTCGTTTTCTATGATTATGACTGTTGTACCTTGAAGTAATACCCCAGATTAGCTTTCGCTACTATATGTAAAAATGGGGGTGTTACAGTTGTAAACTCTATAAGCACATGAAGTAGCAGAATAACCAATGAAAAAACCTATATCACCCTTTGCACCAAGATTCCCAATATCCTCACAGTCATTCTTAGGATAACAGAGAGCCCTAAATATATGAAGAAAGGAGATATCCAGTTTTATGTCGTTAATAAGCTCATATGGTGTTTTTCCAAATCGTTGGTGAATGATGGAGTGGTTTTGAGTGTAACACGCAGTAGCAATTGCTTCAGCCCATAAGGATAAAAGATCACAAGAAAAAATCAACATTGTTCTAGATAACAACCTAAGAATTTTCATCAACCTATTTTACTATGATCACGCTTTACTACATAACTAACATTGTCAATATCTCAGTATGTCATGTAACTTACATAACTAAAGTAGGCAAGCTCACGTAACCTAGCTATGTCATCCTATCTTCATATATGTTAAGCAAACATCATAACATGTCAAGTCAATATCATCATATCCTTTTTACAAAGTACATTATTCCTATAATGTACCATTCGCAACGTTATATCAAAACGGGCTTTAAACCGTTAATGTATGCCTGTAAACCCTAATTTCATGAAGGGTTAATATCTAAAGTGAATATACCAGCTACTAAAGCATATGTACAAATAATATAACATCTCATTTGAAATATAAACTCCCTCCAAGTCAAAGTACAAGATTTCAAAGCTCAATATACAAGTCATTAAGCATGATCTCCAAAATAGCTGTTTTACCTCCGTTTTCATTCTAGTTTCTTCACCACCACTCTTGTCTAAGCAACTACACTCAATATACAATGTGTAAACCCTAATTATTCTATTCATAAGCTTTCATACACATTTTTACACTCAAAACCCAAATTCAAAACCCTAAACCCTAAAATCAAGCTAGCTTCTAAACCATGACCCGTTTCTTCGGTTTTATGTATTGTAAACCCAAACCAACACTCAAATAAGTTGTAATAACTTATATTACAACATTACCAATCATATTCTATCATTATTTCATCATTTCATTTCATTCATACGCGGATTAAATCTAAGAAACCATAAACGTACCCTAATGTGAACTATTGACCCGTTTACTCGTTTTCGCCCATTTAAAATCCAAACCACTTATCAATTCTTGTTACTAACTCTTAATAACATCCTTATGGTCATCTATCAATACTTATAACACAAGTATACACGAATTCTAAACCTAGAAACTCAATTCGTGCCATATGAAACCCTTATTCCATCCGTGACTTATTTTACCACTTCTACCCATTTGTACCCATTGTTTTGAAGCCTCGATAAGTCACAGAAAAACGCATACTATGGATGTAATATCCTGCTTAATCAAGAGGTAGCCGTACCAATGTTTATCTTATCTTTAGTGGAGAATTCCGTAGATGCAACTTGGAAAGCGGGAAATTATAGAAAAACTGTAGAAAACCATCTAAACGCTAACCAAAACTAGACCGGTGTTCAACATTTCCTCGATATTGTCGTCCGTCTGCTTTTTCAGTGGCATAATAAAGCCAGAGCGTACCGCGCATACTTTCTCATTGATGGACGCTGTTCTTTGTTAATCATTGTGGAGTTCTTCCTAAGTAGTTTATCCCAGTCGCGCATAGACTTGATACTATGCCTTATGGTCTAATATCAGGCAACTCATCCTCCTTGTTGGCTCTCTGTAGCCGCGACACATCAAACACCCTTACAAAGGGCTTCGATATTTCTTCCAACCTTGCATAGCTACATAGCATAGGACTTATTCCCTAGCTCACCACATCATCCTTAGCTACGTCACACATGTCATACCTGATACATTAGCTTCCTTACCCCGCTAGGTCTTCTAACAAACTATAAATAAGGGCGCGAAACAACCTTCTTTCTATTTCTCATCCCTACTTCCTCCTCTATAACCCATCAATGGCAGAAATACTTTTCTCCACAAGTTCCTAAGAAGTCCCAAGATCAGTAATCAAGAGAAGAGTTGAAGCCTTGAAGCCCCGAAGCCTTGATCCTAGGCGTACGAAGCTCAAACTACCCATTTCGACCCATTCTTGATCAAAAAGCTCAAACCCAGGTTTTTGAGGATTTACTTCTGCTCCTACACCCTTATGATGTTCATATGATCATACATAAACTCTTGTTAAAGTTTCATAACTCAATTCATGCTCATTTTCCATTTTGATCCAAAACCGTACACCCGAAACCCTAATTTCATGTTTTTCTTTAATCTATAAGTTAAACTTGTAAACTTTTGATATAATTCATCCTAATAAGCTTAACTAATGTTATTATAAGTACTTTATTGATTATTGAAGGAATTTAAACTTAAAACCCGCGCGTTTTCATTTTAAAACCCTAATTTGACCCGTTTTGCTTCCTAGCTTAACGAATCGTTAAACTAAAATTTCGTTACGTTAAATCTTCATATTTTAGCTTATATTAACAAGCTATAACCTGCAAATATCATTTAGAAACTTAAAATAAGCTTGCATGGCATTTTGGACTTGTTTTACAAAAGTATTCCATGCAAGGGGTATATATCGTAACTTTCAGAAACTTATAACTAAAAGGACTAAAAGTGTCATTTTATCAAAGTTATAACTACAGGGGTCTATTATGTCACTTTTCAAAGTGCAAGGTTTACTTTGTATATCTTTAAAAGTTAAAGGACCAAAGTCGTAAAAGTGCAAACTCCAAGGGTATATTTTGCCACTTTTCAAAACGTCAGGAGTCTAAAATGTACATTTGAAAAAGTAATAAAAAAACATGTTCAAAACATTACCAAGACATATTTTAATTAACGCTATTGTAAGTGCTTATCATTTTCCAGATATTGATCAAATCGTTTAATAACGATGATATGATATCAACAATATCTAGGGTAGCTTCATAATTAATGTTTCATTCTTGGTATTATTGTTTTTGATTGAGTTGTTGGGTTTACGATTTAAAGTGCCCTAGCTCCTCAAATATTTACTGAATGACTTCTGAATTATGATGGCCCGAACGGTGATACAATAATTCCAAACTCTTCAATCAAACTCATAACTCTTGAACCCAAATATTCTAAACTACAATCTTCCTAAGACTTGACATATTTACTCAGGTTGCGTTGGCGTGGCTTGTTTTGTTTATACTCAATATTGCAATATCAAACTTTCCCGTTAAGATTGTGATAGGTCGTCGCTTTCATTTGGAATATTTTACTGCTCTACCTATCAGGTGATGTTATAACCTTTGCTTTAGTTTTTACATGTCTTATAAACCCACTAGGAGGATACATGCGCTTTGTTACAAACTCTTTTTTATCATTTCTCTTGTATAACAAATAGTGATTATTTTCAAAGACTTAATGAGTTCATAACCTCACATACTTTATAAACCCGTGATACCTGCTGTAAACCATGAATGCAAGTGTTTTCTAAACTATATGCTATCCTGATATATTATTGCCTAAGTACATATCTATTTGGGTAATATCTCCCAATATCTCATCTATATATTATTATTTAGGTATATTCTCCCAATATTTCTTTAATATTCTCTTTGGGGAAGTCCCTCCCAATATCTCTTGATTATCTCTTTGGGTTAATATCCCCAATATCTCTTTAATTTCTCTTTGGATAATATCCCCAATTATCTCTTTAATTCTCTTGTGGTAATTATCCCCAAATATCTCTTAATAGCTCTTTGTGTTAAATATCCACCAATATCTATTTAATATCTCTTTATGGCTGATTATGAAGTTTTGGGTAATTATACGGTTCTCCATTATAATACTGTTCTCCCATGATTAAATTTTCCCCGGCTAATACCAATATTTTCCATTATGAATAATTGTATTTTCAAACTATTTACATATCAAACCTATTTCCCCCCCCCAATTTTCACTCAACCTTTGTGTTGACCTTCTTTTATCCATGCATGTTTTATCACTGGTGTAATTGAGCAACTTTTATGGCATGGAGTGGCATGGACTTGAAGATGGCTAAAACTTGTTATCATTCACATTGTGTGTAACTAGATTTTGGGACCTGCCTTTGTAAAACTCTGATTTGAAATGAATGATAACGTATCTTTTGAACAAACGTCTCTTTTTGGGTCGTTTTCTATGATTATGATTGTTGTTTCCATGAAGTAATACCCCAGATTAGCTTCCGCTGCTATATTGTAAAAATTGGGGTGTTACAGATTGGTATCAGAGCCATGGTTATAGAGAACAAGGTCAAAACCTTAACTATAACCACATTTCTTTTTCTAGCCATCAAGGTCCTCCGTGTCACTACTTTCCCTGAATTGCGAAGATGCCACTACTTTTCCGAATAGTAATACATAACTACTATACTATTATATAAATAACTTATGTTATTTACTACTAGGTTGTTCCAGTCATGTCGTCATCCCCTCATTCTACTATCGTCCCATCTGATCCTGATACTAAGGATACTTCTTCCTCCATGAACATTCTGAACTATTTCTCAGCCTCACCGGGAAACATTTCTCCTAACTCTTCAGACGATTTCACTAAGTATCTTTTTAGACATACTATTCTTCCTACCTTTACATAATGATTCGTATGTACAAACATATGATGCCATTCAACCACCCCAAGTTATTATTGCTTTACCAGCTATTGTACCTCCACCAATGTTTGATTCCCGAGATTTCTTTCCTCCCAAGAAGATTTCACCACCTAAAGACACTGAGACTCCTGTTGAATCACTTATTCCAATATCTCCATCTTCATCAATAGGATCTTCATCACCGATTAGGTCAACTACACCACCACTAGACTATCTCTTTAATGAGTCTATCTTTGTGGAGTTAGATAATTCGTTATGGATCACATCACGACCAATAGGAAGTAAACCAGACCCCGAGGAACCTAATGAGTCAAATACCTGCTAAAATATTCATCTCTGGATATCCTTCATGATTATATACAGTTCATCATCAAGAGTCTTCTAAACAAGATCCAAGAACTCAAGGGAAAACCACCATATTAGATCTATGTCGTTTTTAGCTTTCTACTAGATGTATAAATAATGACGCTTGTCAAATTTTACTATGTAAATTATATAGACAAGTTATTTATACAATGGTGATTCCGTTATACCTCGTTATTTCATAATACCAATTGTATATGTCGAGATTATCTATTCTATATCTTGTGGTACGATGACTCGTATCTCTATTCGGAGTACTATAACTCTCTTACCATCCGATTTTCTCAAACCTTTGTATCTAAAAACACTAAGTTTCCTATTGAAACACTCATTCCATTATCTCCGTGTCTATCTCTCGAAGTCTTAAATTCTAAAACTTTCCGTTATATCCTGCAAAATCAAAGAATGATCACAAGTCTTTTTATTCTCATACCTTAATCTGTATCATTTTCTTATTCTGTGTTATCTTGTATATGTTGATAGATGCCTCCCAAGAGAACATCAACATCTGCAACACCAGCTATGACTCAGGATACTATCCGGCAACTGATTGCTGGTATTACTGCCGCCCTAGAAGCACAAGCTGCTGCCATGGAAAATTCCAACAATCCTAATAGAAACACTGGACCCAGAGAAATTCCTGTAGCAAAAAGAGGAAACTACAAAGAATTCATAAACTGTCAACCTTTCTACTTCAATGGCATGGAAGGAGCTGTTGACCTCATCTGCTGGTTTGAACATACTGAATCGGTGTTTTCTCGTAGCAAGTGTGCCAAGGAAGACAGAGTGACGTTTGCCTTGTCTTGGTGGAATGCATACGCCCAACCTATCCGAATAGAACAAGCCAATAGGATTACCTAGACCGAATTGAAAAGACTCTTAACCAATAAGTATTGCCCTCGAACTGAAGTCAAGAAAATGGAAGACGAATTTTACAACTTGGTTGTGAAAGGAAATGATCTTAAGACTTACATTAGGAGATTCAAGGAATTAGCAGTCTTATGTCCAAACATGGTGCCAAATTCTGAGAAACTTATGGAAGCTTTCATTGAAGGATTGCCCCAAAGCATTGAAGCAAACATTACTGCTTCAAAACCTCAAACTCTGGAGGAAGCCACCAACATGGCTCATGGACTAATGGATCAAATAATAAAGCATGATTTTAACTAATGATCATAAACAAAAGTTTGAAGACAGAAGAAACACTATCAACAACAACAACTACCCCAAATATCGCAACAACAATAACACTCAAACAATTCGACAAACTTCGACACAACCTATCAAAATAACCACAACAATCACAACCGTAACAATGATTACCACCACCAGCAGAATAAAAGACAAGAAATTGTTAGGACTTATCCTGCCAAAAGATACCATGGATACCTTCCTTTGTGTACAAGATGCACCCTGCATCACACAGGAGTTTGCATTGTCAAGTGTTGGACTTGCAATGAATTAGGTCATCTGACCAGAAACTGTAGAAGATCAACCGCTAAAAACAACTCTTGAGGATGCTCAGGATCGCCACCAGTTACATATGAAGGATCATCTGAAACCCACTTCATAAACCCCAAACACCAAGCTATAATCCTTGTCATTTATTATTTTATCTAGAATCCTACCCCAAGACACATAACATAAGTATCAACACTCTTAGAAATTCGGTGATGTAAGATATGTAAATTTATCTATGAAATAATAAAGGGATTATTTCATTTCATCTTGTTATTTTGGTTAATTCAAAAATCGACGTGTCCCATTTGTCAATTTATTATGTTCAACTCTGAAATACTCCCTCGTACCTTTTGAAAACACTTATTATCATTGAAATACGACGAAAATGGGCATCATTGCAACTAATATCTCGTTATTCTTCTCATTATCTTTTATGATTTTGAAAAATCATATCATCTCCTACACATTATCATTTCGATATCATGTTTTTATAAGACAATTTATGATCATCTTATTGAAATGAATTAGGACGCTTCTTCATTTGAATAAGAAATTATAAATCTCCGAACTATGAATTTATAAATTCTAGGTGCTTACAAGGAGTTGGGAGTTCTTTTTGTAAGTGAATAAATTATAAATAAGTAAGCTTAAGTATATAACATACGTATAAACAAGTTTCTTTCAATCCGTTTGTACAAATAATTCCTTTCTTTACTTAATCATTATCATTATTACCTTTATCATCTATTCATTCCCAAATCTGTATCCCACATGATTAACATTCTTATTCGATGTTAACTTTTAAAGGTTAATGGATAGCAATTCTTTACGATCAGAGTGGCATAGCAGAAGTGTGATAGTCCTATAACCCACAGGTTCCACAAATCAAAATATTTCCATCCCACCAGGTTCTTTCAGGAATCTGGAGGAAATTCTATTGGCTTCATCATGAGGTTGTGGTTTTGGAAGTAAGTAGACGTGTAAAAGAAAGGTAATTATAATTATGGTGCGTAACATAATTATAAATACATCACACACGTGGACTTGTGACCATGATTAGCAACTCTTTTACAAATTCATAGTCATTCTTTGACATCTCTCCTGCATTTCAACTAAATCTCGGGACGAGATTTCTGTAAGGATGGAGACTATATAAAACCCATAGAATTTTCAATGAAATACAAAGTCAACCTATTTTATTTATTATCCACAATTGTTACGGGGAAATTTTTCGCTTTATTACATTACTTGCATTGCCAATATCTCAATATACAATGTAACTTGCATAACTAAAGTAGACGAGCTCACGCAACCTACCTATGACAATCCAATCTTCATATTTCAAGCAAACATCATAACATGTCAAGTCAATATCATCCTATCATTATTACAAAGAATATTATTCCTATAATGTACCATCCGCAACGTTATATCAAAACGGGCTTAAAACCGTTATCGTATGCCTCTAAACCTTAATCTCATGAAAGATTAACATCTAAAGTGAATGCACAAGCTACTAAAGCTCAAGTACAAGTAATATAACATCTCATATGAATAAACTTTCCTTTAAATGTAGGTACAAGTCTTTAATGCATAATGCACAAGTCATTAATGCACAAGGTCTAAAATAGCCATTTTACCTTCGTTTTCCTAAGTAAAACTTGTACAGCTATCAAGTACAAGTTATAAGAAAATCATACACTTCATTTACATCCTATTAATCTATTCTCATATCATGAAATACAAGAACTCCTAAGTTTGAAACCCTAAACGAGCTTTATAGTATCCTGTGACCAGTGTATTGATTTTTTCATTTAAAACCTCATCCAAACACTTAAAGGAGTTGTAATAACTTATTGTACAACCATTACAATCTTATTCTATCATATTATTTCATTCATTTCATTTTAACTTCATCTCGCGAATAATCCAAGAAACCCTAAACGTACCCTAATGTGAACTATTGACCGTTTACTACATTTTTTCGCCCAATTAATGTCACAAAACCATCTTATCAATTCTTGTTACTAACGCTTAATAATCCTATAATGATCAAGTATCACACTTATAACATAGGATACACGAATACTAACTAGAACTTAATTTCTGTGCCATATGTAACCTTTATTCCTCCTGGAGTATTCTACCACTTCTACCTTTTTTAACTAGAATCACAAACAACTACTGATTAAAACCCTTTATACAAGTTCTACACGTTATTATCATTATTAAGCCAATGCACATGAATTATAAACTAGAAAACCATAAACGAACCAAAACAGACCCGTGTACACCATTTCCTCTATTTCGACCCATTTTAAGGATAACCAAGCTACCATACACCTTGATGACTCTCCTACTTGATCCCTAAGTAGCTTACCCACCTACTTGATGCATTCCATGGTCAAAAATCAGGCAACAACCCTCCGTGTTGGCTCACTTCAGCCGCGACACACAAACACCCGTACAAGGCTTCTATCTTCTTCCACCTTGCATACTAACATACATGACCCATTCCCCAGCCTCACCACATCATCCTTAGCTAGTACACATGTCAAGAACCTAATCATTAAGCTTCTTTAACCCCCTAGGTCTTCTACAAACTATAAATAGGGGTGAAACACCTTCATTCTAACTCATCCCCCACTTCCTCCTCTATAACCCATCAATGACAGAAATACTTTGCTCCACAAGTTCCTAAGAAGTCCCAAGATCAGTAATCAAGAGAAGAGTTGAAGCCTTGAAGCCCCGAAGCCTTGATCCTAGGCGTACGAAGCTCAAACTACCCATCTCGACCCGTTCTTGATAAAAAAGCTCAAACCCAGGTTTTTGAGGATTTACTTCTGCTCCTACACCCTTATGATGTTCATATGATCATACATAAACTCTTGTTAAAGTTTCATAACTCAATTCATGCTCATTTTCCATTTTGATCCAAAACCGTACACCCGAAACCCTAATTTCATGTTTTTCTTTAATCTATAAGTTAAACTTGTAAACTTTTGATATAATTCATCCTAATAAGCTTAACTAATGTTATTATAAGTACTTTATTGATTATTGAAGGATTTTGAACTTAAAACCCATGCGTTTTCGTTTTAAAACCCTAATTTGACCCGTTTGCTTCCTAGCTTAACGAATCGTTAAACTAAAATTTCGTTACGTTAAATCTTCATATTTTAGCTTATATTAACAAGCTATAACCTGCAAATATCATTTAGAAACTTAAAATAAGCTTGCATGGCATTTTGGACTTGTTTTATAAAAGTATTCCATGCAAGGGGTATATATCGTAACTTTCGGAAACTTATAACTAAAAGGGCTAAAAGTGTCATTTTATCAAAGTTATAACTACAGGGGTCTATTATGTCACTTTTCAAAGTGCAAGGTTTACTTTGTATATCTTTAAAAGTTGAAGGACCAAAGTCGTAAAAATGCAAACTCCAAGGGTCTATTTTGCCACTTTTCAAAACGTCAGGAGTCTAAAATGTACATTTGAAAAAGTAATAAAAAAACATGTTCAAAACATTACCAAGACATATTTTAATTAACGCTATTGTAAGTGCTTATCATTTTCCAGATATTGATCAAATCGTTTAATAACGATGATATGATATCAACAATATCTAGGGTAGCTTCATAATTAATGTTTCATTCTTGGTATTATTGTTTTTGATTGAGTTGTTGGGTTTACGATTTAAAGTGCCCTAGCTCCTCAAATATTTACTGAATGACTTCTGAATTATGATGGCCCGAACGGTGATACAATAATTCCAAACTCTTCAATCAAACTCATAACTCTTGAACCCAAATATTCTAAACTACAATCTTCCTAAGACTTGACATATTTACTCAGGTTGCGTTGGCGTGGCTTGTTTTGTTTATACTCAATATTGCAATATCAAACTTTCCCGTTAAGATTGTGATAGGTCGTCGCTTTCATTTGGAATATTTTACTGCTCTACCTATCAGGTGATGTTATAACCTTTGCTTTAGTTTTTACATGTCTTATAAACCCACTAGGAGGATACATGCGCTTTGTTACAAACTCTTTTTTATCATTTCTCTTGTATAACAAATAGTGATTATTTTCAAAGACTTAATGAGTTCATAACCTCACATACTTTATAAACCCGTGATACCTGCTGTAAACCATGAATGCAAGTGTTTTCTAAACTATATGCTATCCTGATATATTATTGCCTAAGTACATATCTATTTGGGTAATATCTCCCAATATCTCATCTATATATTATTATTTAGGTATATTCTCCCAATATTTCTTTAATATTCTCTTTGGGGAAGTCCCTCCCAATATCTCTTGATTATCTCTTTGGGTTAATATCCCCAATATCTCTTTAATTTCTCTTTGGATAATATCCCCAATTATCTCTTTAATTCTCTTGTGGTAATTATCCCCAAATATCTCTTAATAGCTCTTTGTGTTAAATATCCACCAATATCTATTTTTAATATCTCTTTATGTGATTCATGAGTTTAGGGTAATAATACGGTTCTCCATAATAATACTGTTCTCCATGATAATTATCCCTACAATACCAATATTTCCATTATGATAACTTGTATTCAACTATTACATATCAAACCTATGAATTTCACTCAACCTTTGTGTTGACCCTTCTTTTTATGCATGTTTATCCCAAGTAATTGAGCAAGTTATGGCATGGAGTGGCATGGACTTGAAGATGGCTAAAACTTGTTATCATTCACATTATGTGTAACTAGATTTTGGGACCTGCCTTTGTAAAACTCTGATTTGAAATAAATGATAACGTATCTTTTGAACAAACGTCTCTTTTTGGGTCGTTTTCTATGATTATGATTGTTGTTTCCATGAAGTAATACCCCAGATTAGCTTCCGCTGCTATATTGTAAAAATGGGGGTGTTACATTAAAGGAGATTATTTTTGGTTTTTCGAGTTTTTTAAACAACATATCTTATTAAAGGACAAAATGAGATCGAATAACTTAAACCAATAATCAACTTGCTTCACGGTAGCTCTCTAAAAGAAAAACGCACAAAGGAGCGGAGGAGCGGGAAAGCGCGAAGCTATTAAAAACCTTCTCCTTTCGGGTCGTAGTTCCTTGGAACAACCCTCCTTCACAAGTGACACAAAGGCAAGTTTTAAATCTTTTGTTTGAGAACTTATTTGGTATTTCAAATACTTTAGGAAAAGTATTTGTGATTATTTGATAATATATTCACAAAAATCAAGAAAATAAAATATTTTTGTATTTTTATATTTTATAGCAAGAAAATAACTTCACGAGGAAGGGTCTTCAAGGCACAACAAACTTCAACTCGATAATCGTCTCACGGCCTCCCCGGCAGCGGCGCCAAAAATTGATTCTTAAAATAATACCTTTACTATATATATAAATAATATATATAAAATATATATAATAAGAATTATCAAAATCAATAATATGAAGAATTCCGTAAGGCTTTTAAAAGAATTCTTACTTTTATCCAAAGCAAAACCCTAAAAAACCTTCCCGGGTCGTTTCCCGTCGAGGCGTGAATTTGAAAATTGAGTTTTGGTTTGATAATTTATGCATGAATGATCAAAGATTGGATTGGATTTCTATTTCTACAAAATTAAATGGAAAAACATGTAAAAGCAAGCAAACAATTAAGACATTTAAAGATTTAAGCTAAAAACGTTAACGGAAATTAAAAACGAACTTGAATTAAAACCTAAATTATCAAAATTTAATCCTAAAATGATTTTTTAACTTTTAATAAACCCTAAATGACTAAAATGCAAGAACAAGTTAAAGTAAATAAAAAACGAAAGCAATTTAAGCTTAAAAACACGAAAAACGTTAAAGGGATTCAATCCCGTTCTTTAAAAAATCAAAATCTATAATTTTAACCCTACGACATCAAAAATAATTTTCCTAAGTCCTAAATGATAAAAGAAAATTTTAAAAAAAAGAATTATATTTTTTTGACTTTTATATTTTTTATTATGAATTAAAAACAGATTTAATCTAAAAAATTAATTAAAAATACTAAACCAATTTGGAAAAATCTGAAAAATTTATGACAATCACTTTGAACTATTTAGAAGCTAGGAAAAATAAAATGGTGCGACCAGCTTATTTAAATAAGCTGGAAATAAGCTAAAAGTGGCTGATAAGCTTAAAAGGGAAAAAGGGGTATAAAGAATTAATAGTGTGTAGGGCTAACTGATAGCCCTACTGGTGCTAATGGTATTGGGAGTGTGTGTTGAGGTGCTTGGTATGCAAAGGGGAGGTCACAGGTTCGAGTCCTGTGACCTCTTCTTTTTTGAAAACAATTTTTTTTTTAAAACTTTTAAAATAAGCTAAGGTGACAAACTTTAAAAAAGCAACTTTTTATAAAACTCTAAAATAAGCTGGGAAAAAGCAAAAAGAAGCAGGCAGAATACTTACAAAGTTTTTTTTTACACTAAGCCTAAACTGTTTGGCTTTTTAGACACAATAAGCAAATGAAAAAGGGCAAATAAGCTTAAATAGATAAAGTCCTAATCCTAATAAGCACTTGTGAACAAAATTAAGCAAAGAAAAATAAGCTAAACTAAGCTTAAGGACATAATCACTTAAAGGCTTTTTAAACTAAAAATCCTAAACTAAATAGACTAATAAGCTTAAATAAGCTCTAACCTAAGTTATATTAGCTAAAAGGGCCTAAGTCTAACCTAATAAGCAATACTACACACAAAATAAGCAATCCTAATAAGCTATAAGCTCAGAATTGCAAATGAGCTTAATTGGCCAAATCTGCTATCCTAAAGGCCAAAAGGGCACTTTCTAGCTTATTTTTAAGCTAGAAAACAGAACCTTATGACATAAATACTTATAAAACCTTAAAGCTTAAATTTAAGCTACAATAATCTGCAATTAAAAAGCATTTTGAAATTAAAATAAGCCATGAAAATGCTTATGAAAAAGGCTGTTTTGACTCAGTATGAGCTGAGTTTTTCAGACTTTTGAAAAGACAAAAGGCTTATTGCAGCCCTATTTTTAAGCAGGTAATTAAAAGCTAAATTATAAAATAAGCTCAAACAGATAAAGATTAACAACCAATGAGCTTATGCTCTTAATTTCAAATTCTAAAACCTACTAAAACTAATCTAAATTTGCTATTGAAATAGGATTTTTAACTTTGACAATGAATTTGAAAACTAATACAGAAATTGACATAAACTTAAATCGGCAAATGCAAACTTTATCTTCCTACATTCTACTGCATTATTAGGCTAAAACAAGCATGAAAATGACCATAGCAAGCCTCAATTCAAAATCAACTCAAATAAGCTGAAATCTAAACTTCATCACCACAGATTCAAACCATGGCTACTAAGACATTAAAATTTGACATTTAAACCTTGAAGACTAAATGAAACTGACTTTTAAACTCAATTTAGACTTGTTGAAAAAAGATTTAAAAAAAACAAGAACAGTCTACAACCTAGTTTGACCCATTTTAAAAGTTATGCCAAACACCCCTTTATAACCACTTAAAACTAAATTAAGCTTAAAACAGATTATGAAAGGCTTTGGAAACTCAAAACAGATTAAACACTATGCATTTAAAGGACAAATAAGCAAAAATATATGAAAAATAAGCATTTATCAAAAAGCTAAACTAAATAAGCTACTTTGGCTATTTTGGACAGTTTCCATGAAATCTCAAATCAAACAATAATAGATCAATGAACTAGATGCAATAAGCTAACAAAAGACTAAATAAGCATAAGAAAGCAAAGTATAAGCAGAAATAAGCAGGAAATAAGCAAAGCATAAATAAGCTTAAAAAAAGAAAAAGTAAAGTACCTAGTCCTGTGCACCAAACAAGGACATTAAATGAAGTTCCTAAGAGCTCTAGGGACTCAGCTTATTGTCAATAAGCTGAATCCAAACCCATAAGTTCATCCAAAGCTAGCTTATCATCCATAAAACTCAAAACAGAATTCTTGAGTAATGAAACAGTAACTTACATAAACTTTTGTAAAAGCTTTAAATAAGTTAGAAACTGATTATATAAGCTTAAAAGGCTTATAGAAATGACTTGTGATCATAAAATAACTTGATTGCATAAACTTAAAAGACAAAATTATAAAAACTTTAAAACTGAAATTTCATTAACTTTAAAAGAGATTACAGGAGCTTAAATGTAAAAGACAGAATTTAAAACATAAATTAAGACATTGAAAAGTAAATTTAAAACTAAACTACTTTACTCCTAAGTTACACTAGTCTTTTTTTTACAATGAAGAAATAAGCTTATATATAGCCGAATAAGCTAGCACTTGTGCTTGTTGTGTTTGTTGTGTGAGGAGAACAAAACTTTCATCTTGGCCCTCTATCTTTCTTGCTCACCAAGCCCATAAATCACAGCCATTGATCTTTGTCTTAAAATCATCATCCAATAAGAATTTGAGGGATTGCCAACATGGAATTAGATTTATGTGGGGTGGGGTTTAGGTTATGACTTTGTTTTGTCTTGTAGTTGCAGGGAAACTGAAAGTGACGGATGAACAGTGGGTAAGGCGGGAAAATGGTTTTGGGTTTTGGGTTAACAGGGTAACCGGGTTAAAGGTTGTGGGAGTTGACAACTTAGGTCCCTGAAGTTGTATAGGGTGTTTGCATGGGTGGTCCTTGGGACTTGCAATGTTAGTCCATAAGGACTATTGATGCAAAAGGGTTAAGGGATGTGGGCTTAACGTTGTTAAGTGGTGTATTGGGCCTAAGATTTAACTGTTTGGGCCGTGTAAGGGTTTTGGGCTTTTAATTTATATAATTAAGCATATTGGGCTGACCCTGCCCATTAACTCGGGTACGGGTTGGCCCAATAAGATGCTTATGCCTTCGGCTTTGGTTTTTCGCGCTCTTTCCAATTCCGTGCTCGGTTTTTTTCCGGTTTGGCTCTGTTTTTGTCCTTTAGTGAATATCCGGTACCTGCACAACATAAATAGCAAAACAAGCATATATTTGGCATTTTTCTCATGTTTTTGGTCAAATAAGCTCGTTTTATTAGGTCAAAGGTATGTGTAATTAAGCACATACCAGTATGATGTTTCTATTTACTAAGATTAGGAAATATCTACTTGGTTTTGGCGCTTACAACACGAGTACACATGACCAACACGACTCACGAATACGCACGCAAAATATCAGTAAGACATGAATACCATAAAATCTCGTTGAAATTTTGAGTGAAGAGGGAAGGATATAGGAATGGAAGGTAAAGATATTTTGATAAAAATTTCAATGTGACTATTCTCAGTATAGCATGGTCCTTTCTGAATTATACATAGGTGATCAGGCTATGCATAATTTAGGAACTAACGATAAAATGCTCATTTCGTCAAAATAGTGTTATGTTTAAAATCTTATATGGTATAAACGATATAGTTTATAAGGTAGCAAAACAATTCGTAATAATGAAAACAAGGTAGTTTATATATCGACACAAGATATTTTGTAAAATATCAGAAAACATTTTATGCGGTGATAGCAAAATGGTTTGTAAGATGACTGCAAAGTAGTTTATAATAGGGTAGCAAAAGAGTTTATAAATAAGTGTAAAATAGGTTATAAGTTGGAAACGAATTAATTCATTAAACGATAGCCATATAAGTTATGAGGTAATAGTAGGATAATTATAAGATGTTGACAAAACGGTTTACAGAATGATATCAAGATAGTTTATAAGGTGTTAGCGAAATGGTTTATAAAATGATGGTAAAAGAGTTTATGAACGACGACAAAATAGATTAAAAGGTGAAAACAAGTTAGTTTGTAAAACGCTGGCGAAATTAGTTTATGAGATGATAGTAGAATAATTTATAAGAAAATGACAAAATGGTTTATAGGACGACAATGAAATAGTTTATAGGATGATATCAAAATAGTTTGTTAACCAATAGTGAAATGATTTATAAGGCGATAGTAAAGCGATTAATAAGCTGTGTAGCAAAACGGTTTTGTAGACCGATGGTAAAATAGTTTATAAAATGACAATAAAATAATTTACGAGGTGATACCAGAATTGTTTATAAATGATAGTGAAATGGTTTATAAGGTGTTATAATAAACAAAAAGCTATCAGCAAAATGGTTTGTAAGTTGGCGGTAAAATAGTTTATAACGCGACAACAACTATGTTTATAAGGCGACACTAAAATAGTTCGCAGGATAACATCCAATTAGTTTATACTAGTAAAACTGCTTATAAAATAATAGTGAAACAGGTTGTAAGACGGTAATAGATTTGAAAAGTACCTTACATAAATTATTAGAGAGTTGAAGTGTAACTGACGAAATCATCACACACAAAATGAACAGAGGGTTTAAAGACATCCACACAGTACACGAAATTCATAGAGAAGTACTAGTGCAAAACTCTTAGGAATTACGGTCCAAGTCTACTTAGGTTTCACTAGACAAGGTAGGAAAATATCTCATTAAGTATCGGCATGATCTTTGACGGTGTTAGAGTTCTCGCGATTTTTTACCTCCCAAATACGGTTCACACGGTTCAGATTTGGACAATCACTCTTGAAATGTCCTGGCTTTCCACACTCCTAATTGGTACCTCAGGTTTCTAATTTTCCACTGTGGCCTCTAAGTTGTTTATCGAAATGGGTGTCCTACAATTTCTATTTATACGCCCAACTCTCTTGTAGTTATTACACTCCACAGTGCACGGTCCAGTGGGGCGCAACTTACGTTTGTTGTAGAAAGGTAGCTTTTCTACATATCAATTTTTGTTATTTGGTCTAGCAATGTAAGCTCTCACGACCTTTTGTCGTTTATTTCGTTGTTGGCATTCCTTACCATCTCGGTTCCTTAACGTACGACCTGATCCAATCAGTCGTGAGCCACGCAGACTTTTTCCTCATAGACAGCAACACCTTTAATAGCATTAGCAATTCGTCGGGTTACAATACGCTCGATCCTACATAATTTGTGATTTAGATCATTGAGGTGTCCTGGTTATGTTTTAAAGTTCATTTTACACTACTGAATAAGTTTATATCCTGGTAGTTAAAGTGTGAGCATTGTTTCATTAGTTATGTAAAATCTGGCTTAAAACAGTAGTAGTATGCTAGTTGTTAGAAGTCTAAAGTCTAGTTTTGATTCTTAGATTTAGAGTAGGATTAGGATGTTTTAGATTATGACTTTCACAAGTTAAGCTTTCCATAGTTCATTATTGATCTGTTTTAGCTGGTTGTAGGATTTTGAGCTTATTAACTAGTTTAATTTGAGGCTTAAAAGTAGCCCTTTGCTTTTAAATCTGCCTTTTCATATCAAAAAGCCAAAAAGAAAAGTAGCATAGCCTTTCATATTCAACTGTCTTTCTAGCTTATTTTTTTTAGAGTAGCTTGTTAAATTTCTGCTTATTTGAGTCTTATGAGTTTAGTACTTTATATGTTTTTGGTTTTTATCTTTTTACTAGTGCTTAATTAGTTTAAAATTAAGTTTGCAAAAGCTTGTTTGTCTTTTAAGAGAAAACAAAAAAAAGAGAATTATGTCTGAACTAGTTTTTTCTACTAGCTTTTTCTTAGCTTATCTAATTTTCAAAATACTTTTTAATTGATGAATTAGATAGTTTTAAGTACAGTTTTTTTTATTTAATAAGTCATTTGGTCATAATGTTCCATTTGTGTGCTTAAAAAATAAGAATAAAAGTCCCCCTTAGCTGTTTGGTATTTAGTTTTGTGCAAACATGCTTCTTTGTTTTTCTCAGCTTATGGCTTTTTGATTTGTTCAAATGTTGTTCTGATTTGCTTATTAGGATTAGTTAAAGCACTGTTTCAACTTATTTGGTCTTTTTCTAGCTTATTGGGTCTTAAATAGTTCAAATTAGTTTGCTAGAAAGTCATTAGTATTAAAAGTATATTCTGTCACTTTTAAAGCTTATTTCCTAGCTTATTATTAGTTTTCAGCAAAAAGTTATTTTATTAAAAGTTCTTATTTAGGCTTAGTCTTTAAGATTTTCCAAAAAGTTTTGAAAAATAAAATGTTTTCCAAAAAGGAAAGCCATGGGGGGGGGGCGTGGGGGGGGGGGGGGGGCTGGGGGGTGGGGGTCAAACCCATGACCTTTCCCTTTGAACACCAATGCCCCACAACATACACACAATGCCAACTGCCCTGGGGTCTTTTTCAAGTATTGTCTTACACAATTTAATTCATATAGCTTTTTCAGTTATAAGCTCATTCATGCATTTTTGCTTATTAACTGCTTATTTTTTTCAGCACTTTTCATGTTTTAAAATTTTCTTATATTTCTTATTCTTCAAAGTACTTTGCTGTAATTTTTCGTAAACTTTCATCAGCATTTAATATTTTTAATCATTTAACTTTAGTCAAAATAGTTTTTTTTTTAAAAATCATAAATAAATAAATAAAAATATATAAAACTTTTTCTCAAAATTTTTATTAGTCTTTTAGCATCTAGGAAAATTAGTTTGGTCTTTCTAGGTTCATTTTTGCTCAAATTAGATTTTAGTGTACGTTTTTAATTCCCGTTTACGTTTTATGCTTGTTTAATTATTACTTTTCTTTTATTATTTTCGTGCATTTATTTACTTGTCATTTACATTTAGTAGGATTTAGGAAACCAATTCAAAAATCTTTTAAACCATTCAAAACGCGCGATCACGAACTTAGCCGATTCTCAATTCACGCTTCGTCGAGGGAAAACGACCCGGGAGGTTTTTGAGACAACTTTGGTAAAGTTGTTTCTCAACCCGAGGATAATATACTTACTATACTAATTATTTGATTTTAATCCTTATATTTACTTTTATATTATTAGATTATAGTGTGTATTCGGAGACGGATCAAATTTTTGGCGCCGCTGCCGGGGAAGTGTGTAACGAATTTCGCGTTTCGTTCGAAGATTAGTGTTTTGAAGAACCTTCCTCGTGAAGTTATTTTCCGTTTGTGAATATTTTTAAATATAAAAAAATACAAAAATATTTTACACTTCTATTTTCTTTTATTTTAATATTAAAAATAACCATTTGTTAATCGTTGTTACGGCTCACCTTTAGATTACGTGCTATAAGGGAAGTTTAAGGCGGGTTTGATCAACATCACCCAAAAGGAGAAGGGTTATTCTAAATAGCGCCTCGCGCTTACCAACTCCTCCGCTTTCTTGTACGTATTTTTAGAGAGCTACCGTGCACGTTTAACTTTCGGTTACCAAAAATAGTTTTCTTTCTTATTTTAATTCCTTTTCTTATGTATTATTTTCAAAATCTAAAAATATTCTCCTTTATCCTCTTATTCGTTTAATTCTTATCTTTTTTATTCTCTTATCCGTTTAATTCTTCGACATGTCTTCGTATAACCAATTTGGCTGTTCATATTGTGGATGTCCATTTAATGGTGAAAATTGTCCGAGCTATAGCAGTGTAGGATCCGGAAATGAGTTTGTCTACGACCCAAATCCTTATTCTTATAATGAAACATCGAACTTCTTCAACCAACCTCCACAATACCAATACGAGACATACTCGTGTGAATTTTGTGGAGGAAATTCTCATCCGGGCTTCGATTGTCAAACAGGGAACACACCCGTCTTTGATCAGGGTCCCTGTTACAATCAAGACTTTGGATTTAATCAACCTCTACATTATTTTCCGAGTCAACAACAATAATTTCCTTGTGAAAACTGCGGGGGTCCTCATGCGACATTTCAGTGTCAACCGTTGAACCAAAATTTCCACAGTTCTAATTCTTTCAGTTTTGACCAATTTCAACCCCTGCAGTATCCCGTCATTCATCAACCTCCTCAAGAAACAAGTAAGGAAATTCTGCAAGCTGAAGAAAACCTAATGAATTCTATAGAAACCTTTCTAAATAAGTTTAATCGTTTATCTTTTAGAG
>BQNB010045775.1:25843-44096 GCA_026074375.1 Tanacetum coccineum | reverse complement strand
CAGAATCGACTTAGTGCTATCAGCAGAAACGAATATGTCTAACAGCAGAAACGACACTTAGTCGTTTGTAATTTGTTCCAACAAGAGGATTATTCACCTCATAAGAAACACACAAAAAACACACAAACATTACGATCCATCACTAAGAAGAGAGGATTAAGTAAAAGATCTCCATCCTACCCTTGTTCTTCGTTCATGGTGATCTCATCTCTCGTATCAAGTAAGTTTTAATGTTATGCTTAATATTATTTGATCGTCCATATTATGATTATATGTTTCTTGGAATAATTAATCAATATGTGGCATCCGAGCATGGTTTATAAATCATAATATGTAATGATGTAACGATCTCAGTATTAATAATTTTGGATATTATGGCGTACTCTCTGTATGAGAAATCAAATGTCATAGTTTGTATTCTTTTTCTAAATCTTGACTAAAAGGAGTTAATGTTTTTCTTTTTTAACTATGGAGAAATAATATTAGATAAACGTGTAAACCTTTTATATGATACATGGCATGATTATTCTGATTTAAATAATGTTGAATATAATCTAAAGTAATTTTATATAATACATGGCATGATGATTAAGTTCTCCTATTCTGCCATTTCTTATACAAACTTTTATTAAGAGATGTGACGCTTATTTTGTTACACTTTAAGCTAATATTAAATTTTATGGATTAACCTAAGTTTTCTTATGAATGTAATACATTTGACCATCATGTTTGGTTCAAAACAAAGAATCCCAATCTTGTCATAATTTGTGGACAATTTAATCGAGAGTATTTTACAGTATGTTTTAGAAAGAAACATTACATGACTACTAACGTGTTTATAAGTTTTGAACAATGAATTTTGTAGTGTTTTTTCTTTCATAATGATTTAATTAGTAAAGGGCATAATTTGACATGTTTGTGATATACTTTAACATGTCTTGTGACTACTTGATTATTAAAACTAGTTGTCATGCTCAAAGGAAGGCTACTGGTTAAAACAGTTAAGTGAATGAACAGTCATACTTATGACTACCTAATTGTCGAAGTTAGTGTTGGCTCAAAGAAAAGTACTTAATCAAAACAATTATGTGAATTAAAGTCATATTAAGTTACGTGTTCGTGTTTTACTGCTATCACACATGATACTATATGTTTTGTAACACCCCCAAAAATCACAACGCGGCGGAATACCACATTGGGGTGCTACTTCATAATACAGGCACACGAGTCCTAGTAAACGACCAAATGATAAGTTTATAAAACAAGAATTTATTCAATTTATTAAAAGAGAATCAGAGTTATTTAGGTCCTAAACAACTTTAGAAATTCCATTTCTAGTAAGTCACAACACGACTTTCTTACAAATCTCATTTTTATAAAATGTATAAATTTTCACCCAGACATAATCCCTAATATCCGTGTTCCGTTCCTTCCAAGCCATCAACAGCTCCTAAACCTGAGATACATGCTTAAAAACATCAACAAAACATTGAGTGAATTCATAGAGTTTACAAATAACAGTCAGAACGCATATTTGGTTCCACAAAAACAATTATAACATTGCTTGCAAGGCAAGTTATATCATGATTTCCACTAACATGAGCCCGTGTACCGAACCTTAACACATTTATCATTTAGGATAAAATAATGACAGGGAAGTATGCCACCACCCCTAGTCTTAATACAAAATGTCCATTACAGGGTGTTTACCATCGGATTCAGACCCTAGACAGGGTTGTTAAACCTAATAGATCTATTTAATGCATTCAGCGTTTACCTCCTCGGTAATTAACGGTCACACAGCAAAAGGTATAGAAGGTGATCACGGTGAGCGATACTGAGGTGGTTGATAGCATTGATGTTGGGGAGATTGGTCATAAAGTTTCTACTGTAGAGGGTTAGATGCAAGTCATGGCATCTCAGATGGTTCAAGTGATGAGCAGACTCCCTCGTAGGTTATAAAACATTTAAAATAGTTTAAAATCGAGGTTATGAACTCACCTTAGTCGAAGTCAAAGATCAAAACAACCGAGACAACCCTATGACGTCGTAACAACGAACTCAACCGCGACCTATAATTTATGTCGCTAGATTACTATACAATAAGGTACGATCGAATAGTGCGTACATCGCACTATTAAGATGATATAGATTACATACACATGTGATGAGAAATCTACTTGCGTGTCCTAGATCCTAATACCCCATAAAGTTGAGTACGATCTCTCTTTCATTTATATGATACGCCACTTAATCAAAAACTTTCTATTTTCAGAAAGTTACTATTTTTAGTAAGCTCGGTTATCCAAATATATTAATACCAAGAATATTTCCTTATTTCAACAATCTCCAATACACCAATGTTTAATTACATAATCACATCCCCGACTTGCTGACCCTGCTCTACATGAGCCTCGACCTGTGTACATAAATCCTCAATCACCGACAAAGGCACAGGAACTCCAGTTGCTAAGAGGGTAAGAGAATGTCCCTTAGCAGCAGCGGTAGATGAACCTCCTACCTCATAAGTGCTCGGTGGGGGCATAACTGGCATCGGAGGTAGTGTGACGGGTGCCATCAACCACTCCTTATCCATCTCCTAAACCTCCTCATCATCCTCGTCGTCATCGAGGCCATTGTCGCTAAAATTGTCATCAGCAAATAGCATGGCTAAGTCCTCCTCCATTTCCATCACCTGAACCATTTGCTAATCTACCTCAACTATAGGCTCCGCTAACTCGTCGATCACCAGGTAAACCAGCGGCTCGTCTACCTCAGCTCCTAGAGGCTCGCCCAGCTCTCCTAACACTGGCACATCTACCTCAATCCACTCGTTCATGTTGTCTGGGTTACCGGCATAACCGTGCAGCGGTCCAGAGGCAAAGAAGTCATACGCGTGTTGTGGCTCTGGCTTATCTATAGGGAAGTCGAACACACAGTCAGGTGACAAGGGTTCGCCCATGATACTACAAAGAAAAGAAATATGATAGGATATTTTAAGCTCAGATTGTTTAGATCTTTATATCTAGGATTAACAATAACATTGAACATAACATATGTATAGCGGAATTAACATAAGAACAATGATATTGAACAAGGTTTTATATTCAAACGTTTCCACCAAGCCTTAAATCTATATGATCAGTATAGATCGTGTTACTCAACAATAACAAGGATCAAGTTACCTTGACCTTGAGGCTACACCACCACTATAGACGTCTACATTGTATCTTGTGTACACACACTTTTCTAGATACTAAAACTATGTGTCTATGATCTCTTTATATAGAGAGATCATGACTTACAAAGGAAGTTAACATAAAGATATAAACAAGTAAATCTTTTAAACATTAAGAAATATCTTCTGTTATCTTTATCTTCTTAAGGAGATCTTCCAAAATCTTCATCTTTTGATATCTTTGACCAAATCTTCCATAATTCTCCACCAGCTTGTAGAATTCTTTAATGACGATTCTGATCCTTTTGTTTCATTCTTTTGTTCTTTTGTCTCATCAAATCTATAATTCCCAACAATCTTCCCCTATTTGATGATGACAAAACAAACAATGTTCTTGCACGAACTTCATCATAAAGCCTTTAATCAAAGCTTCCCCTGAAGTTGAGATCATGGATCTCCCTGAATGAAACAAAACTTCCCCTTAATTCACCTTTCCTTTGTAACCTTGCCATGCGACCACACATAATAAGCTGCAAATCCTATCTCTGTAATCTTCTTCCCCTTTTTGTCATAATCCAATAGGGGCAAAATCACTTCTTAATCGAAACCTTCTTATTTTGAATATATCTAAACTTTCTTCAAACCTTATTGCATGTAGCTTTTTCTTTCGTGGATGATTATAAAATCATTATCTAAGCTCTTATTGATAGTTGGAAAAATCAAAACATCAAAGGTGTTTGTATGGGTGGGTTCGACGAGTACACAAAGGAAAAAGAAGGGCAAAAACCCACTAACACTTTGATTATACGCTTAACATAAACCTTCTTGATAGTGTTAAGGTGGATTTTTCAATACCAAAAACTTTGATAGATTTGTGTTTGTGTGTGTATACCGTCGGACAAGAGAGAACAAGGAGAAGAGGAAAACAAATTTTTCTTACTAGGCGTTTTAAGTAGGTGACTTCTGAGGTGAAGGGTTTACTTGGAAGTATAAGAAATCAATCATCATTGCTTGTGTTGGGACCCAAAATGTTTGTGTGTGGGTTGAGAGTAGCCGATGGCTACAAGGTGTCTAGGGGGTTTTATCTTTTTTTTTTGACAATTTTGTTTATGTATAAAACCTTTGTCTAATTTAAATAAAAGTGATACTTGACATTTAAATTGTAAGCGCGTCAATTTCGTTAAAACGCGAGCTTTTAGCCAAGGTCGAGGAACAAAGACATTGGACTCCGCGAAAAATATAATTTACAAAAATAAAACATTAACGGGGTGCGCCATAATTTATTATGATGCTAAAAACGTTCAACGGTCGCGTGGTCAAACGTTGACTCGCGAAACGATAAAAATAAGAATTTATTAAATTCGTTCGTATTAAAATACAAAAATAATTATCCATGACAAATAAAATATCAAATGTCAACGTTCAATCATACGAACTCGTAAAATAAATATTATGACGTCGAATACGTGATCGTCATACGCGTCGTAAAACTCGGGTTGTTACACGACATATCATTCTTAAGACTTAGGCGTTACTTTTCTAGTCTGACAGTGTAGAATTCTGTCACAAATTAAAACGCATCCGCATTAATGCATCCTATTTGTTGATTATAATCTATCTTAGGGGTTAAAGCAATGGTGATCTTGTTAAACCCTAGCTCATAGAGACTTTACCCACTTACTGCTTAATGGCAATTTATATACTAGTAGTCCACTGGCCAAGTCTTTACCAATTGATTAAGAACGTACTCGTTGATCCCAAGGGTCACCTGCCGGTCAAACTAAGCTCACTAATCTAAAGGCGAAGATGTGTCATTATTTGTGATCCTATTGGTCTAGATATATAAATCACTATATGGAGAGCCATCCCGGCATCTAGCTAACTTGGTCCCCATCACTAGATCCAGTTGAATGATAGGTCGCATACAAAAGCATGTAAACAAGTATAAATTGAAAAACATAAACAAGCAATCAACAATAAATTAAGCATTCGAGATAAACAAACCAAACATTTAAATCTTTATAATAATGGCTAATACCCAAGGGTATTAGCCCTCAAACGTCGTAATCATTACAAGAGTAATAATTCAACCAAGGTAAACTAACCGAGTTAAATGAATGATACCAAAAATCAAACAATTACTAGAGTATAGGAGATTACAAAGTGTTTCCTATGGAATGAGTAGCTTTGCTTGACCTCTTCTGCTCTTCTTTTCTTCTAAAAATTGTCTTTTGTGGTTAAGGTATCAAAAATATGATCAAGCACATTGAAAACCCGTTTTTATGTTTTCTATTTATAGGGTCTAGAATTTGGTTGATACGGCGTATCAAAAGTCTTGGATACGATGTATCCGGGTGGTTTCTTGGGAGAGTAGGACCACGTTCGATATCTTTTTAGAATATTTTATTATACTTTAATTGAATAACGACGTTATGACTCCTTTTGGATACGGCGTATTGATCTTTATTCCTTCGTGGTCCTTTGTGAAGTGCAGGCACAGATACGCCGTATCTTCCTTGATGGATACGACGTATAGGATGTCAGAGTCAGTATCTTTAAATGTCTTTATTTAAGCTCCAGGATGCGTGCCTTTTTGCTAATATTCACCAAGTTATAAAATAAGTTATAACTTGGTGAAGATTAGCAAAAATAAAATATATGGATTTTAGTAGTAATAAGTTTTAAAATAAAATATATGTTTAGAAATGAAATTTAGTTATAGTCATTTAATTTAGTTTTAATTTAAAAGGTTTAAAAGGAAGAATATAGAAGTAAGAGTTTTTATAAAATGTCAAAATAGGGGTTTGAATGGTGTAATTAATAATAATTAAATAAAAAATTTAAATAACATATATATATATGAATAAATTTCGAAATTTATAAAAAAAATAAAAGAAATATATTTTAAAGGGGTGTTATTTGGCCGGTTATAAGAAAAAAAAGAAAAAAAGGAAATTAATTTGGCTACAACAAGGTTTCTAAGGCTTTAAATACAAAAATTTTGAAAAATACCCTTTAAAAACTCAATGTATAAACTACAGTAATTTGCTAGTTTATATATATTGTTATCACTTGTGTGGTGGTGCACATGTTTATCGTATTTGAAATTGTTTGATGACTCTTGGGAAGGTATACAATGCCACACGTTCTTGTATACGTATATAAGTTATTAATAAATATTCGTATTTATTAAATCGTAGGTTAACTTGTATATTACTCGAATATAATTCGTCTGATATGTTAAATGTTTATGAAGTTACTTTTGTTTATAAAACACCCTTAGGTTTTCTATAATTACAAAACAGCCCCTCTAGTTTATGAAAATGTAACATTTACACTTTAGACCCCTTATGTTTTCACTTGTACGTAATTAGTCCTTCAACTTTACAAGTGATTCTGACTATTAGTATACATATAAAATAACACAAATGCAAATCTCAACCAAATGCCCTTAACCAAGGCAAAAGGTCAAAATCTACACAAAGAGATTAAATATATAAGAATCAATTATAAAAAGATTCCGGAAGAGATATTCCCGGGTCGTATGTCCCAACGAGGCTGCAATTGAAGGTAATCCTGGTTTGATGAGAAATTGAATGATGGAGAATATTTAGATATGATGGAAACACTGATATAATTACAACTAAAATTAATTAAATAAAACCTAATTTAATCTACGGGAAACAGATATAGGAAATGGGGATCTTAAAAACTACGGGAAACAAAATTAGTTATAGGGAAATCCTAAAATTAAATCTATACTAAAATACGGGGAACAGAATCAGGTATCGGGAAACCTAAATATTAAAAATTAAGAAAAATAAATGCTAAATTAAATTAAAAATCAAAATTAAATTCTAATTAACTTAATTTGAAAAATAAAGAAAACTAGAACTAAAACGGAGGTCGTTTGAATGCTAAACGAAAAGAAACGGTAAAACGCACATACTTGTCTTGGACTGATGAAAATCCCACTCATCTTCTGAGTCACTGTAGTCCTAAGAAGAAGTAAGCTCACCCATGGAACTCATCTAAATTTTATGCTCATTATATCAAACTTATGCATTCACCCTTCATATAGATCTACAAATGATATCACTACATATACATTAACTATATAATATCAAACTTTGACTCTTTTAATGAACAAATCTTATCTATAATGCCTCTGCTGAAATCTAATGTCTAAAAAATAAGAAGATAGAGTCTCCTACCAAGCACTAAGGAGCTTGATTTGTATACCATATAATGCTATTTCTAAACCTTAAAAACTTTGTCAGGAAACCAGTATTCTTCAAACCCTGGAGTTGATAGACAAAAAGCATCCTCTTCAATCTACCATATAAAAAAATTTACTCTTCATATCCATCTGATACACAACAAAGTCTTTGAATGAGGCATAGGCTAAGAACATCCTATTGCTATAAATCGCTACAACTAGAGCAAGAAACCTCATCAAAATCAATTCTCCACATCTAGAGTTAACCCTAAGCAACCACCTAGCCTTGTTCCTGAGTTACAATGCTCTTCATCTTCTTGTTCCTGTACACCCATTTAGTACCAATAGCTCTTTTGCCATGTGGCTTTGATACCACCTGATAGGATCGTTTAAGCTTAGTTTGTTTAGAACTATATCTAGGATTAACAATAACATTGAACATTACATATGTATAGCGGAATTAACACAAGAACAATGATATTGTAACAAGGTTTCTTTATTATCAAACACTCCAATCCCCAATTATATTTGATCAGAATATAACGGTTACAACTAATCTATAACAGGATCAAGTTACCTTAACCTTAAGGCTACACTACACAAACTAGACATCTACATCTTTAAAGATACACACACATACGTTTTTCTCTTTTTCTGTGTACACCAAATCTAACGACGCTAGAAACCACCTTTTATACATAAGGAGTCCAAGACTAACAAGGAAGTAGAGAAAGCAGATATGAGCAACTAAATACATATAAACTTTAAGGAATTTCTTCTGTTATCTTTAATCTTACTACGAATCTTCCAGGAATCTTTATAATTCTCCATCATCTTGTAGAATTCTATAATGACGATTTGATCCTTTTGTTTCATTCTTTTTTCTTTTTGTCTCATCAAATCTATAATTCCCAATAAAGCATGTCTTCAATGTCATTCAAGTGTAGATTCACGAAGTCACCTTCTTTGAATTTGTAAAGTTGACGATCAAATCTTCTCACCACAATCTCCTCCAAATAACCAAAACATGCTTTGTTTACCTTCACACTTACCACACTCAGAATCTTTAAGAGAGAGTAGACATCATTCTTAGAGAACCTGTTGAGATGAGATCTGTAGAATAGTTGATGCTTGGGTCCCTAAGGCTTGATTCCACGCTCAACATCTTTGTCATAACCCACTTTGGTAACACTTCATTGCTTCAGGATCATGTCTTCTATACCTACTAACTCATACCTTGCAGCCTTCATCTTCAAAATTGAAGTAGTATACTTCCTTTCTGAATCTGTGGATTTCAAGTATTCTAGATCATTGTTGAAGAAGTATTCTGAAGCTACGGCTAGATGACCTGGATGACCTTTCAATGGAAGAGGTTTACTCAAGTCAAAGGGAATTCGATCACCTTTAGGATTTTCCTATTCAATCAGTTTAGATAGAGCTTTATAGCATTCTTACATATTGTACTCTATTAAATGCGTACTTTTGACAGTGCCCAGTATAAGAAGATGTAACTGGTCCAACCAAATTTACTTTAGTAATATTGTCTACTTGAGACGATCTTTGCAAACAAGCAAAGTTCAATTGAGTGCCAGAAAGCTCGTCAAATGTGAGTGGATCCTTTTAAATAGACAACAGATCATTAAACCATGTTTGTTTTGGTTGATCATCAATGACTTGACACTTGTTCCATTCTGGAACTGGAGTAGGAGGCCTTGGAGGCTTTTTGAACCAGTTCATCTTTGGAGCATTGTCAGTCTGTAGTTCTGAGTCATCTCGAAGTTGATCAGCATCATTCACATTCTCTTGAACCGGTTCTTCTTCACCCATTGTTACCTCATGAGTAGCTTCTTTAACTGATTCTTCAGCAAATGCAGATTTACCAGTTTTAGAAGATTTAGGTAGAGTATCACCTTTGTAGGTTTCCTTAGATTCTAAAGATGTATTTGAGGGTTCAGAGTCCTTTCCCGAGCTTCTCTTCCTTTTCCCTTGGTTTGATCCAGTAGAAGGGTCTTCATCTTCTTTACGGTCTCTTTTCCTCAGAACTAGGATCACTCTATCCAAGTCATCTTCATCCTGAATTAGTGAAAGCATGAGTGCATCATATAAAGCTTTATGTGTTGGATATTTTTCGTAAGACTTAAATTCCCTCATCATCTTGGAAAGGATCTCCTTTTGTTTGAATTCAGCCTTGGCAGCTTGATCATATGGTGTAGCTGAGAATTTTGGCATTTTCTTCTTGGTTGCACGCTCTTGCTTGATCTTGATAATCTTGAAAACCTATTTCTAAGAGCTTTGTTGTATAAGTTCTTTAGTGTGTTTCTGGAGCACCTTTTGAAGAGCTTCTCCAAGACTTGATCCAAGATACTTATTTACAGCTGTTGGTACCTAAGATCGAATCGTTGCAAGAATTGCTGGAGAATGATCAACTTGTTTGAGCCCTTGAATATCCTTTTCCAATTCAGATACTTTTTGAACAATTGCTGGTAGTGGATCAAGAACTGTAGTTGTAACACTTGGAGCTACAGTGGTGATTGGTGGTGTAGGGATTGGTGTTATTTGTTGTTGTACATAAATATGCAGAAACAATGGGAAGAGTGAAAGTAACTGTTAAAACTGGAGTTTTAGTTGGTAATGTTAGAGATGGTGTAGGTGTTGCTTGTTCAGGAATTACTAATACTGGAACTTTAAGAAGAGATGGAGACTGAATCTGAGGAACTTCTTGTTGGATTTAAATACCCAATATAGAATTAATCTTTGTATCTGAAGATTCCTTATTAGTACCAATTAAAGAAATATTAAAAGAAAGTTAGCTGAATGATTACCAAACCAGATGAAACAAATAATTGGAGCTTATTGGTGGAGAGTTTCCAGCTTGCTCATAATCACTCCTTTGTTGCTATTCTGCTTTCACATCAGTTATCTCTTTCATATATCTTCCCAGTTTCATCATCCTCAGCAACTTTTATTTCTCTTCCACATCATCATGCACCATATCATCACCATGCAGCAAACTCATCTTCATTTCTCTCATCATCCATTAGTTTCCTCAATTATCGAGCTTTCTATTATCATCGTCATCTTGATCATCTTTACTTCTCCTTTCCTCTTCATCATGTATACACCAATTTAATTTTATTCTTCATCAACTCTTTCTTCCTCAAAATATTTACTCTTAATTTTCTGTCCCCAATCAATTACAGCATTATATTGGCTTCACAAGCATCTTTTACCTAATTTGGAACCCCCGGTTTAATACGAGTTCCTTCGCTTGAGGTTGTAAAGATGCCTATTGACTCATCGAGAACCTCTGGTGTAACACCAGCTCCTTTACTTGAGCCTCCAGTATGTAGTTAACTCCTGCTAACCATCTTGCTGTGTAACATTTCTCATTTTCAGGTTATTTACAACTTTAATAAATTCCATTAAATTTATTTTTAGAGTTTTACGCGTTCGCTTTTAATTATTAACTTATAGTTAAATCGCGTAAACTAAAAATCAACGATCAATGTAAACGGACATCAAAAATTTAAAAGTTTACATCAAGCAAGTGTTATATGATTATTAGGAGTATAATTTATAACTTTTCATAAATTAATTTTTGTTGGTTACAAAAACGCTTACGAGTTCGCAAAAAACTTACATTCGTTCGTACCCGGAAGCACCTTTACCTATCTACACTCAAACAAATACCCACATTTATACCCAATACTCAAAATTTATTTATTTTTCTCACTTATATCTCTTACAAACCGGACATGGGTATTTACACAAGAAATAATTCACTTAAACCCCCACTAGCTCTTCCACCATTATCATAAGTCTTACCTAAAGGTGTACCCTTGACCCATGTTACTAGAAATTGTCCAATCATGGTACCATTGCACCCTTTGAGCCGGAGGCCCCTCTAGGGAGGAGGAGAGCATCTACACTGTACTAAAACCATTCTCCTTAAACCATGTCCTTAAGGTTGTTTTCTTCACACCACTTTCTTGTAAATAGCAAGTCTTAGGTCCATAATAAACTCTACACTTCCATAACAAGTAATCAAATCAAAAAATTCTCTCATTGAGCCCTAAAACCCCACGGCACCCTTGTTATTTATTTTAGGGTTTTCATTTAACTCTTGCATTTAAGCAATCCAAGTGTTTTAAGTATTCATTCTAAGGTTACCTAAGGATACTCAAGGTAGTTGGCAACATGATTCGGGTTTAACAAGAATTATCACGAAACTTTTAGGGTTTTCTTGATTAGTGGGTTTTTGATTTAAGGCTTAGATTTAGGTTTACATCTTGTGTTCAGCCATCCTACTCAACTATCTATAAGGACCCCTATTTTAAAGTTTCAATGTACAATCAATTAATTTCCTATTGTATACATACTTGTTGCATAAGTTAATCACCACCTAGATTCATTTTTAAATTATATAAAGTGTTTGATGTTTTCATATGGACAAATGACATGGACAATTAGAGGACTAAATACTTGTAAGATATACGGTATAATACTTGGTGAAATTATGGTGCAAAGTCTTTAAACAAAAATGAATTACAAACTAACTTTATTAATTGAAAACCCTAATTATATCTTTATACATACTATTGGAATTCGAACCATAAGCCCTATGTTTTATATTTTATAAAAATAGTGCTCTTTACAAGGATCGTAAGCATGTAAAGAACTCGAAAAAACGAAATTATAACGAACAAGTTATGGATTTTACCAAGTTAATATATATCTATAAAACTTTATAAAAACAATTTTATTAAACTGTGATGAACAGTAGTTACAGTTTCATCGAAGGTAAAGAAATTCCAAAATATAATAATATTGATAAAATTCCTTATACACCCACGGACATAAAGAACTCGAAAACGGAATACAACGAGCAGTTACGCATTTTACAAGTTATATATAATGTAATTCAATAAAAACAATTTTTTAAACTGATGTGAATAGTAAATGCCTACTTTCATCAGGGATTTAAATTTTATAAATAAATATTTTGATAATTTTCTAATACTAACCAATGGACATAAGGATCTCGAGAAACGGACAATAACGAACGAATATAATGAATTAAACAATTTACATAAGATTAGTTTTATACAAATGTTTATATAAACTGTGATGAACAGTTAAAGTTACTGTTCATCAGTGGGTTTAAACTTTATAAATATGATGTTTGATAAATTATTTTAATACGGAACTGGACAGAAGAAAACGTATGAAACTGAGTCGAAACGATAAATGATAATGAGGTTTTAAAACTCGCGCGCATTTACTTTATATCTATACAATCTTTTATGAAAACAATTAAAATAATAATGAAATATCATTATTAAATCATACATTTTTATCAAATGTATAGTTAGAAAATAAAAATAAATAGTTTTCGTTACTAGTACAAGTTAATATACTTTAATTTTAACGAAGCACTGATTAATCATTAATTCAAACTTTTAAAGAATTAATAAAAACTATTAGGTGGTGTTGTAACTATACGACATGTGGAAGCTTTTAAACATATGAAATACATTTATACTCATACGGCCTATAATTAATAGGTTGCATTCAAATTGCCGAGCGATATTCACGTACTTGATTTAGAGAATCAAATCAATTCACTTACGTGAGTCATAGCCGCTTTTAATACAATTACATTGTCTTACAACATTGGGGTTAAGAAACATGCATCATTTCTATTTGACGCGAAGTATCTTTTAAACATATTACGAGTTGGACTAAGTAGCGAAACCCACAATTGCCCACTATCAATGAACTATCAATTGCTATTAGAGCGAGCGCAAATGTTATGAATAGATCTAATTTGGGATTGACATCCCCTTCCGAGTGAGTATGCGTTCCATCGGTTTCGAAGTAACTAAAACAACAAACGTATACACGGGGATGTCGAACAATTTGGATGTTGCGGGTTGAACATCTACATGGGCACATTTAGTGCATATAATTTAGCATACCTTAAAGTCTAGCTTTGGTGTCATGAACTTAGCGCACTCGTAATTACTTAAGATATGTATGTGTTACATACTTACATTGAAATCTTGTGGTCTATTTTAATACATGTACTAAACCTGTGAATTCACCACTTTATGTTGACGTTTTTACAGCATGTTTTTCTCAGGTCAATAAGGAAACGAGAAACAAGGATACATTAGTGTCATCATTTTGAGTCATTACAATCAAGATTTGGACGCACTTACATTTTGGGATATTTGTTATGTCTTAAAATCTTTTACAATTTCATGGATGAGAACTATGTAAGCTTCGACTATTGTACAAGACAAGTCTAATTAATCCAAAGTATCAATTTTAAAGACACATATAGAGGTCGTTCTCAATCTCGTGCTGTTGATCTATGAAGTAACACTCGCCAACCCATATTCCGCTGCGACCCATTTTGGGGGTGTTACATGCTGGCTTTTAATTACTTGCACTATATCGGCAGCTAATTATTCCTCTTCAGTCAAGACTTGGATGCCTCTAGGCTTCTGAGTTTACGAGGCACACTTTCAAATCTTCTATGAAACCATAGAAGAATCTCTAAGACAATACAAGATGTACCTCTTAACCAGTTGGCAAGTTAACAGGTTCACCAGACAGGTTTATCAATAACTGTATACAAGCCTTAATGAGTTGATCATAACCTGCCTTACTACTTCCTCTTCTTCACTTCAGTCTAGCTCATAGATTTTCCTAACTCAAGAGCAACATCTTGTTTAGGAATGATGTTATCATCAGCAGAGATAAAGCTTTTCTTCTTTGGAGTAACTGCTGCTTTCTTTCCTTGTGACCCTTTACCTATGGTTTTCTTAGGAGGTATTAAACTAGTGGACAGGGCAAGAAAGGGCTGATAGGTTTTTGATTGCTTGATCTCCTCAGTCAACATTATGTCAGGAATAACTCGACCATTCTCTTAAAAGTCTTCACATGTTCTAACGAACTTCAATCTATTCAAGACACCATCACCTTATTGAGTTGATGTATAATGCTTTAGCCTTAGCAGATGGGAATTGATGAGAGAGGAAGTGGTTTGAAGATGATTTTGGGAATAACGACTAAGCATAATTTCACACCTTATGACTTGACTTCCCGAAGTCAATTTGTACTAGAAATCTTCCCAAATCAACTAAACAAAGTCAACGTTCCTTCTAGTGAACAGACCCCATGAATGACATCCAAATAACGTCAATTTATATATCTTTATCCCATCTATTTTTTACCCACTTTTATATAATTATTGCATTATTTGGTACTTAATCGCTTTAAATTTGATAAATGCAGTAATTCAAGAGTGTTTTGTGAAGATAAGCCAAAAGGCGCATAAATTGGAGCTAAAACGAAGACATTTGAAGATTTCTAAAAATTCACCAATACGCCCGTAAACCAACAAAGAGATACGGCGTATCAACGCCAAGACTTCCAGAAAACGCGTTTGACTAAATTCCAATATGCGTATCCATGCAATCCTATAAACCCGTATCCACGAAGATAACTATTCGAAGAAACAATAAATCAAGTAAATTAGGAATGATATCAAAGATTATTATGAACGTAGCGAGCACTCTAGAGCAACCAGCCCAAACGCCATTCGACATATCGGATACGGCGTTTCGAGTATTTTTAGCAACTAAAAATAGAAGACTCAAAAACGAGTTTTAAATGTAATAATCACATTCATTATACCAAACTCATCAAAGACGAATATTAGAAGAGAAGATCAGCATTAAAGGCAAGCCTAAATCTCGACTCCATAAAAGACATCATGTAATTTTTTACTCTCTTAATTGTTGAGTTCAATTGTCTATTACGCTTGTAATACTACAATGGTTGTGGGCTAATACCCTCGGTATTAGCATCTTAATGAAAGTTTAAGGTTTAGGGGTTGTTTAAAAATCGATTTCTAAATTATCGTTGATTGTTTAGTTATTTTATCACCTCAAACTTGTTTATGTTTGAATATGCGACCTAATCATTTAACTGGTCAAGTGTACGGACCAAGTAATCTAGATACCAGGTATATCTATACTATATCGTTCTTAATTAGACCGGAGTGACCCCTTTATGTATTCAGCAATCTGCTCTTAATTAACTAATAAAGATTGGAATAGTTAACTACCAGTATATAAAACACCTTCAAACAATAAGTGGTAAAGTCCTGTTGGGCTAGAGTTTTAACAGGATCACCACTGCTTTAATTCTCTAAGATAGATTATAATTAAACTAAAGGATGCTTTATGCGGATGCATTTAAAAGTTGACAGGATTTATTTGTCTAATCTTAGGATGAAGTTCCTCGCCAAGTCTTAAAATGATATGCCGCTTCGAGATAAAGAATCAATGCAACTAAAATAAACAAACCAGCAGTGACCGGATTTAACATGGCTTAATACAGATTTCCAACATTTGTCTTGTACGCTTTTCTATCTTATAATCAACATCTTTTGTGTTTATTGTGTATTGAATTATATTTGTTTTCCACCAACTTGCCAGTCTCTCAGGCTGAATCCCCTATTTCATTAGACAACGTACATAGCATAGGTTTAACCAGTAAATAGACTAATTAAAATACTGATAGAATATAAGATTAAATTTCCACTCTTAGTGTTCGACACCCTACTTACCGTGAACTCCATCTTGACCGGGTACACTGCTCGTTAAAGTGTTGTTTTAGGTTTGTCGGCTAAATATAAATGTAAAACTTAATAATCAAATAATTGACCCTACACGACAGCACATCAGGTTTTGGTGCCGTTGTCGGGGAGTAAAGCTGTTTAATTCATTTGTTTAGTATTATTAAGTTAGATTTAGTTTAGAATTGAATTTCATAATTGTGTGTTTGTTTGTCTGTTTAATTTCCTGCATTGTATATTTTGCATATTGTGTGTTTGTGTGCATTATTACGGTTCGCTGTAACTTTCTGAGTCGAATACTCAATACGGCGTATTCAATTTATTGGATACGGCGTATAAATTTTTTCAAACCAATACAGCGTATTCGACTCTATCATCAATACGGCGTATTCAGTTCACTGAATACGGCGTATTAAGCTATTTGACAGTTTTCTTTCCTAGCAAATTTATTACAGGTTAAAATGGACGACCCCAAATATTACTACTGGAAGAAGTATATCAGCTTGAAGGAAGAAAAAGCTCGTAGACGTGGGATAGTGTTTAATTGGGAAACTGCTAAGTATGGTAAGATATGGTATGATGAAGACGTTTATAATCTCAGATCCGTTGAAACTGAATTCCCAGCTATAGTCTTCAATAATAATGTGACATCAAATGAAACACTCTCTTGTGAACCCACGGTAAGTTCTCTTAACGATGAAATTAACTTTAGAATATCATTTGATGAATCCGACGATGAAGATTACGCGGTAGTTTTCAACAAAAACTTATTTTCTTATAAAATTTTTTCTACCCCAATGAAAAAAAAAAAAAAAAAAAAAAAAAAATTTGAAAACGGATTCGAAAAACGATAATGAAAAAGTCAATAAGCCTTTATTTCCGCCACCCGAGCCTACGGTCAGTTGTTTTGATGATTTAGACTTCTTTAAAGATTTTGAGAATGAATTTTCCAGCCATTGATTACAATGATGCTCTAACGTCTAAATCGATTCTTAACTGAACCTACTGTAATCCCTCACATATCGATTGATTTTAATTTAAACATGAAACAAACATTGTCCGAATGGATGAAGAGGAACAAAACATTTTATACTTTAATGATCTATTTTCTTTTAACTGAAATTTATCCCATGACAAAATCGAATGCGGACAATCATGATGATAAAATCGATATTAAACACTCTTCGGGGGATTTATCTGTCAAACCATTACCTAATGTAATAAATGTCGATGATGGTGCCTATGCACATGTGTCAAATAAGATTTTGGAAACAAGTCACGATACATCTAAAAATTTATCAAACTGAAACTTTTATCCAAGGAATAATTTAAATCATGACTTGGAATCATCTATAAACAAAGGGGATGTCCATTTTATATTCCTAATTAAGATTTGTATGTGCCATTGGCATCCCGTTCAACCCCAATTGTTTAAAATGATGGGATTATATTGGGGCAAGTCTAACTTAAAGACTTTCTGTAGAACAAAAGTGCTTCTGAAACAACGAGACAACCCGGTCATTTTAATTGTTTTTCGCATTTTAATTGTTTGTTGCATGAGTCTGTCTTCCCAGACACTCTATACGACATATCGAGCCCCTCTGGATACGGCGTATAGACGTGTCTGAACGTTATCAGTTTTAAAACTAAATATTTAATTTCCAGTATTTAATTGTTTTCACAGGAACCATATGGCATATCCTATGGTTTGGGATGCAGCGTATTGATCCCTGTACAGTTGTGTGTTTAATTGTTTTCCTGTACCATTGTAGCGAGATAGAAATTGCACTCGTCTTCTAATCTTTTATACAGGACCTTGCTGAAACTATGATATGGTATATTCTGAAAAGGACATGTGTTGAACTTATACGGGCTTCTGAAGCCCTAGTCAACACACTTTTTGCTCAAGAACTCATCTTGGAGAATTATCACGAGTAAAACATTAGGGAGTTTTCCGTTCTAATTCTATTTTCCCTTATAATTTTATTGTTTTATCTATACAATGAGGACGTTGTATAATTTAAGTGGGGGGATGAAGAATTAGAATGTACTTGTCTTATTTTTTACAGAATAACATGCAAAGCGCTTAAAAATAGCCAATTTTAATTTTTTTTAGCATGACTTTTGTAAAAATCACTAGTTACATTACCTAGCACACTATAACCCTTGATACATATTGTGAGAATTAAGCCTATTCCGTTTCCAA
>BQNB010045775.1:4388-24606 GCA_026074375.1 Tanacetum coccineum | reverse complement strand
CTTTGTTGACACTTAAAAGCTTGCACAAGCTTAAATATAAGCTCGTTTTGAAAACCAAAAGTTGTTCTGAGAAGCTAATGATGTGTACTATCTAAAACTAATAAGCTAACTTAACCATTATCTCTAAAAGCTAACTGAATTTGAAGATTAAAGTAGAAAACTCAGGAACTATTACAAAGAACTTAAAGACTCAAAAAGCTATAATGAACAATGAGCTTAAACTAAACCTAGAGCTTTTGAAAACTAATTATCCTTACTATAAGCTATAAGTTTAAACAAGAAAATAAGATACTATAACTTCAAATTCTAAATTTAAAAGGCTAACTTCTATTCCTACTATTTTTGGCTTTTTGGCTAATTAATGACTTTTTTAAGCTAAATGTACCTAGGTAAATAAGCTAGTAAATGAAAACTAAAACTTGATCTAACTTAAGCTATGCCTAAACTATAAGCTATATAAAAATAAGACCCTAGATCCTACAATTATAAGCTAAAATGAAGCTCAAAAGTTCAGCAGTACTAACTGATGTTAGTACTGCTGATGCAAATTGCAATTAGTGCAAAACTCAAATGCAAGAATCCTAGAGGGAAAACCTGCACACTACACACTCTATTGAGTGTGCTTGAGTAAACTACAAACTCAAATTAAGCCTAAAAGGCTTGATTCAGATATTAGCAATCAAGGCAAAAGGAGAAATCTCCCCTGGTGCAGACACATATAAAATAAGCCCTAACTTTTTGATTTTTGAAAGCTAAATTCTAAAAACTCTTTTCCTAATGATTATAAGTGAAATCAAATCTGACTAAAACAAATTGCACAAATTCCTTTGACTTTTGATTGTCAAACAAGGTTAAACCAAACACCCCTTAATGATAAAACAGAAATTGATTGAGATTATTAAATGAAATCTTCTAAACTAAGCTTTGATACCAGACATTGAATAGCTTATAACAAGCTTAAACAACATGATTTAACAACTACTAAGGCTGAATTTAAAGATCTACACTAATGCTACTTATATTTTTGATTTTTATGAAATTTTAGACATAAATTGAAACTACTATGATCTAAATAACTAAGCTATTTAAGTAATTTTTAAATAAGCCAGGGCTAGTAAAGGTCCTTGGGATTCCTTCCTTAACTGAATCCCCTTCCATAAACTTATAATCCAATAGACAAGGTTTTTAGCTTATTTTATTTATTTAGGTAGATTAACAAGTCTGAATTAAGCTCTATCACTAGCTTAGAGACTAGTGAGAGCTATAGAGAGCTTATTGAACATTTGCTTATTATTTTAAAAAGTAGTGAGAGCTTATAATAGATTTTTTTTAAAGATTAAAACTAAATTTCATTAATATAAAACGTGATTACATAACTTGAAAGGAAAAGTACAACTGATTTAAAAGAAAATTACAATAAGCTATTAATACTCTAAAAGCTAAACTAGGTGTAAAAAGGAAAAAGAAGATACAATGTGTGTGATAGTGTGTGCTATTTATAGCCTGAAGCTGAACATTCTAGGCCTTCCTTGCATCCCACGCTCCTTTTAATCCAAACCGTACAATCTTCAATCATTGGATAATCATGCTAAGCCGTTGGATCACTAAATATCTCACACGGATTGCCAGCGTGGCAATCCGTGATTGAGACACTTGTGTTTCTTTTGAGTGTATATCCAGTGTAAAAACCCATCATCTCTTGTGCTTTTCCTCAATTTCACGTGTGCTTCCTTGATGAGATTGGTTTATGAAAAGCTTGAGTGACTATTCTAACCCTGCCATCTTGTAAGAGAGCCCTTGAATTGTCTTCCGTACCCTTCAATTTTGATTTGCCCCATCGTTTGACCATGGGTAACTTTTGGAGAAGACGATGAATAGTACAACTTCTTTTCCCGCTTATTTTTAACTGAACGGGGTAAATAGGATTTGAACTTTGGGTAAATGCAATTTCAGTCCCTCTCTTTGTTTATCTTATTTGTAGTATTAAAAGGACTTTTGAAAATGGCATGAATGGTCCTTGTGGTTTTATAAAAGGGGTAATGGGCTAAGGGTAATGGGCTTTTGGTTATGGCTTGATATCCGGGTATGATTTTTAGGATTTAAGGGCCCATTTAGGTACAAGGACTATTTGTGTAACATTTGAAACTTGGAGGGACTAAAATGAAACATTTGGGATTTGTCTTCTAGTGAGTTGACTTTGTTGACCCATAGTTGACTGAAGCTTGACTTTGGCTTTGAGTCCTTGGCTTCTCTTGTGCTCTTCCGTTTCTCGTGTCCGTGTTTGCCCGTTTTTGATGGTTTTCTTGTGATTTTTGATATATCCGTACCTGCACACATACAAACACAAACCAAGCATATTTTGCCATTTTCACTGTGTTTTGGGCTTATTTGGGCCTTTTGAAGTATAAACGGATATGTGTATTTTACACCTATCAAAATTCCCCAAACGAAACGATTGCGTGTCCTAACGCAATATCACATGCCTTATAACCAAATATATAATATTCCATAAGAGAAATTAAGAACTTTCTTTAAGTCTCCCTTAAGAAAAGCTCACTGTAAAAGATATAGATAATATATAATATACGTATGTTTTCCGGAAAGTATGATTTCCTAGGTCGTTTTCCCAACGATTTAAGAAATTAAAACCTCGCTTGATATTGGATATTGATTTGAATGGGTTCGAAGATTTATTGGGTTTTCTATAACTACTAATTAAAAACACACTTAAAAACAATCAATTAAAAACAATTAAACGCTTAACAATTAACGGGAATCAAATAAAACGCGACAATTAAGCAAGTATACTAAATTTAACTCCTAAAAATTCAAACTAAATTTCTAAACCTAAATTAGGACAAAAGAAAATTTTAAGAAAAAGAAAAAACATTTTTTTTATTATTTTTTTAATTTATTATGAATTTAAAACTAATTTAATCTAATTAAATCCAGAAAAAATAGCAAATTAAGTTATAAAAAATTTAGATAAATGATTTTTAATACTCTTAAAAAATCTAAAATAACATAAAAACTCAGAAAACTATTTTTAACTATTTTTAAAATTAAAATCCTATTTTTAAAATTAAAAATTAAAAGCTCAAAAATGAAAATTAAAATTAAAAGGTGTAAAAATGATTTTTCTGATTGTAAACCTAAAAGTATTTATTCTAATGCTAAAAACTATTTTTTGTAATTTTTTTAACTTTTTTCTATTTTATTATTGATTTTTTAATTTTTAATCTACGAAAAATCCTAGAAAAAGTACAAACTAATATATGGGAAAAATTCTTCAAAAATTCAGAAATGTCCTATATTAGCAACAAGGAAGAAGAGAAAAATAAAACTAAACAAACAGCTAATCAAATAAGCTCTAAATTAAGTTGTATAAGCTACGGCTTATAAAATGAAAAGGAAATGAAAAAGGTTACTAGTATTAAATAGGGGAAAAGGTTACCTGTGATGGAGTATTGAAGCAAATGGTTAAGGCTGTTATGGTGTTGAGTGTGAGGTCTCGGGTATTGAAGCAAATGGTTAAGGCGTATGGTCTATAAGCATAAGGTCATGGGTTCGAGGCAGGCAAACCCCCTTTTTGCTTATTATTTTATTTTTGATTTTTAACTAAAACTAAATATTAGGACTTAAGGAAAACTGATTTTTAAGCACTTTTTATGAAGATAACATAAGCTAAAAACCAAAATTGAGCTTAAAAAGCTTTGTTGACACTTAAAAGCTTGCACAAGCTTAAATATAAGCTCGTTTTGAAAACCAAAAGTTGTTCTGAGAAGCTAATGATGTGTACTATCTAAAACTAATAAGCTACTTAACCATTATCTCTAAAAGCTAACTGAATTTGAAGATTAAAGTAGAAAACTCAGGAACTATTACAAAGAACTTAAAGACTCAAAAAGCTATAATGAACAATGAACTTAAACTAAACCTAGAGCTTTTGAAAACTAATTATCCTTACTATAAGCTATAAGTTTAAACAAGAAAATAAGATACTATAACTTCAAATTCTAAATTTAAAAGGCTAACTTCTATTCCTACTATTTTTGGCTTTTTGACTAATTAATGACTTTTTTAAACTAAATGTACCTAGGTAAATAAGCTAGTAAATGAAAACTAAGACTTGATCTAACTTAAGCTATGCCTAAACTATAAGCTATATAAAAATAAGACCCTAGATCCTATAATTATAAGCTAAAATGAAGCTCAAAAGTTCAGCAGTACTAACTGATGTTAGTACTGCTGATGCAAATTGTAATTAGTGCAAAACTCAAATGCAAGAATCCTAGAGGGAAAACCTGCACACTACACACTCTATTGAGTGTGCTTGAGTAAACTACAAACTCAAATTAAGCCTAAAAGGCTTGATTCAGATATTAGCAATCAAAGCAAAAGGAGAAATCTCCCCTGGTGCAGACACATACTAAATAAGCCCTAACTTTTTGATTTTTGAAAGCTAAATTCTAAAAACTCTTTTCCTAATGATTATAAGTGAAATCAAATCTGACTAAAACAAATTGCACAAATTCCTTTGACTTTTGATTGTCAAACAAGGTTAAACCAAACACCCCTTAATGATAAGACAGAAATTGATTGAGCTTATTAAATGAAATCTTCTAAACTAAGCTTTGATACCAGACATTGAATAGCTTATAACAAGCTTAAACAACATGATTTAACAACTACTAAGGCTGAATTTAAAGATCTACACTAATGCTACTTATATTTTTGGTTTTTATGAAATTTTAGACAGAAATTGAAACTACTATGATCTAAATAATTAAGCTAAAACAGATGATGAATAAGCACTATTTAACATTATTAAACTCAAATAAGCAGCTAGAAAACAGATAAGCACAATTAATAAGCAAATAAGCAATTCTAAGCTATTTAAGCAATTTTTAAGCAGTTCTAAACTAGAAATTAAAGACAAGGAAAGTAAAAGAAAGACTTACTTGAGCCTTAGCTTAACAAAGGCATAAATGGCTCATAGAGCTTATCTACTAGCTCTGGCTTATTTAAAATAAGCCAGTAAAGGTCCTTGGGATTCCTTCCTTAACTGAATCCCCTTCCATAAGCTTATAATCCAATAGACAAGGTTTTTAGCTTATTTTATTTATTTAGGTAGATTAACAAGTCTGAATTAAGCTCTATCACTAGCTTAGAGACTAGTGAGAGCTATAGAGAGCTTATTGAACATTTGCTTATTATTTTAAAAAGTAGTGAGAGCTTATAATAGATTTTTTTTAAGATTAAAACTAAATTTCATTAATATAAAACGTGATTACATAACTTGAAAGGAAAAGTACAACTGATTTTAAAAGAAAATTACAATAAGCTATTAATACTCTAAAAGCTAAACTAGGTGTAAAAAGGAAAAAGAAGATACAATGTGTGTGATAGTGTGTGCTATTTATAGCCTGAAGCTGAACATTCTAGGCCTTCCTTGCTGCCCACGCTCCTTTTGATCTTGCCCGTACAATCAATCAATCATTGGAGGATGATTATGAGCCGTTGGATCACTCCTTGGGATTCACACGGATTGCCAGCGTGGCAATCCGTTGTGAAGCCTTGTGTTAGTTGCGTGAGTGATCCAAGAGTAAAAATCCATCATCCTTGTGCTTCTTGCCATAGCCACGTGTGATTCTTGCTTGAGATAGCTAATGAGAGTACTTGTTTTTACAAATCTAACCATGCCATCATGATGTAGACCACTTGGATTGACAGAATCACCCTTCAATTGAGAAAAACCCTTTGTTTTGACTGCAAGGTGAATCGAGGGAGACGGTGAATAGTGATAATGGTCTTGGCGCCATTTTTTCCTTTTTATAACTGAAAGGGTAAAATTCGTTTGAACTTTGGGCTATTTGCAAATATAGTCCCTCTCTTTGGTTTATTAAAATCCTAGTGTAAAATAATCTTTCATAATTGGCAGTTTAAGTCCTTGTGGTTTAATAAAAGGGAATTGGGCTAGGGTTTTGGGCTTTTGTAATGGGCCTTGTATCCGGGTAGGGTTTTTAAGGGTTTAAGGCCCATTTAAGGTTTAAGGGACCATTTTTGTAACTTTTGAAACTTGGAGGGTTGATTTGAAACATTTTGAGGTTTTGTCTTCTAGTGAGTTGACTTTGTTGACCCATAGTTGACTGAGAGTTGACTTTCTTTGGCTTTGGCTTTGAATCTTTGGCTTCTCTTGTGCTCTTCCGTTTCTCGTGTCCGTGTTTGCCCGTTTTTGACGGTTTTCTTGTGATTTTTGATATATCCGTACCTGCACACATACAAACACAAGCCAAGCATATTTTTGCCATTTTCACTGTGTTTTGGGCTTATTTGGGCCTTTTGAAGTATAAACGGATATGTGTATTTCACACATATCAATTAGCAAGATAGACATGGAAGTTAAACGCTTAGGGCTCTCTAGTGCATTATGGAAATATGGATTTAGCAAATATAGGGGACGGTATTAACGTCCCAAAACTAAAAACTTTCCTAAAATAGAAACTTACTAAAAATGGCAATTTTTGGTTAAACGCCAAAACTTAACAAAAAACTCTATAATTTTATTTAGTCACGTTTTGATAATTAAGCTAAAGCACAAACACTTATGGATGACTTTTTCTCTCATAAACGATTCGTACAAGTTTCGTATACTTTTCGTCTTCTTAAGACGCGTCATTGATTTAAGTTGCAAGTAGGACCTCTTGGCATTATATCTCTTCGATTGATTATTATCTCACCGTTTGCTAAACGTGAGTTCATAGCCCCATGTTTTACTATTTCTACTTTACTACTTTAGGGTGAGAACATTGCTTGTTTTTAAACTATGGACACAGTTACTTTACGTTACCTTTTCCTAATTACGTGTTGCCTAAGTTGCAAATAGACCACTAATGCCTGAACTATCATGAACTGTTAATTTCTTAACCGACCGTACTGGTTAAGTGAGCGCGAATGTTGTAAATAGATCTACTGGGACTAATTATCCCTATCCGGGTAAGTTGCGCTTACTATATTCGGGAGACACAAACAAACAGATATGTACCATGTCGGATTTCACTAGGTGATCCTGGTCAAATACCTCTAGGGCTGTTAATTTCTTGATTGGCATATAATATGCTTCTTTGAATTGAGCCTCGGTGTCATGAGCTTGGCGCAACAGTAAATACTTTTTATGTGAAGTTGTATGTGTTATAACTGTCACATGCGTGCTGTGAACTTGTGGTTCACTTTTAATACTAAATTCAATTACAAACCTATGAATTATCACCAACTTTAAGTTTTGACTGTTTTACAGCATGTTTTCTCGTGCTTAGTGGTGGAAGGGACGGATTATTCGTGAGGTGCTAATTGATGTTGCATGCATTGCCGGGTGTCTTTCAAGAATATTTATCTTTAAAATTTTCAATACTCATTGTCTTAAAAACATGTAAGGTTCCTCTTGCAATTTGTCCTTAAGCTTCCGCTATAACTATTTCAATATGTTAAAATATCGTAAGACTATATTCATTTTTAATCAAAAGCAAAGAGTTTTATGTTTTATCAAACGACCATATAGTGGTCATTTACTTGATCTTGTGTGATGTATATTATGACGTCACGCCCTCCAGGACCACGTGTTCCTTCCAGGCCCCGTTAGGAGGGTATGACAGATTGGTAATCCAGAGCCAAGGTTGTAGTGGACCATAACTATACTAGGACTGGTTAAAAACCAGGCTTTTGTGAACCTACATGTCTCAACCTGACATACATATATATTACTATTGATAATAATAGCATTTTATACATATATATAAGTGCAACTTATATATCATATTGCCATAATTACTTTATATATCATTTTTCCATATCATATTTTGCATCATACTTTATTTCTCGGCATTGCTTGCACTTTGCATGGTTTCATATAAAGAGATTTATATAAACTTTTGCTTGTGCAGGTTATGGCAGCTCTTGTTATTTCTATTTCGTCAGATTCATCTAAGGAGAGTGTGGGTTCTCATGTCCCATGAGTGATTCTCTTTGGCACTATTCCTACCAGTGTCCCTATTATCCCCGTGGTTCTTGCTGAGGTTCCCATTGCACCTGCTGATCCATTAGGTGCACCGAAGGTAGGAGCAGTTTCTATCATCTCACCTACCGGAGTGCTTGATTTGGTGGATTATTCATCTTCTTCTGATTCTGATCCATCAGAGGATTCCTTACATGTACCATCAGAGTTACCATTGGTTTCACCCTTCTTATGTACTGATGACTCAGGGGCAGACAGTGAGTCCGAGCCTGCTGAGCAGAGACCCGAGAGGCATGAGTAGTCTCTTGCACCATCATCTGAGTTTCCACTTATACCTGTTGTTTCCCCACCCGGGATTCATCAACGACCAATGATTCTTGTCTGACCTGGTGAGGCTATTCCCTTCGGTCGACCTTACCGTACCCATCCTAATGGGCCGCGTAAGTTGTTGACTGCGAGGAAGAGAGTTAGACCTTTTCCTGCTCGTAGACATGCATGGAGACGTGTATCTCATCGTTCTTTGGATCATCATTCTTCACTAGATTTTACTTCAGACTCATCTTCTTCTAGTTCATCTTCGGATTCTTCATCAGATATTTCTTTAGGTTCATCTTCAGATTCATTATCAGATTCATCATCAGTTCATTCTTCAGGATGCGATGCATCAGGTCAGTCTCATTCAGGACCATCGACTAGAGTTGCATCACCTAGATTGGTTAATCCCCCAGTTAGGACTCCACGATGTAGTGAGGCTTTTATGCGTTAGAGGTCTGCATCATTGTCTACTCTTTACCCACCTACAACATCAGAGTCATCTCTAGATTCATCTTCTGAGAGGTCATTGGATTCATCTTCACCTTCTGTTGGACCATCTCGCAAGAGATGCAGATCCCCTACTACTTTGGTACCATCATCTACTCTTGTTTCGAGATCGATAGCCCCTGCTGCTCTTGCTGATCTTCTACCTCGCAAGAGGTTCAGAGATTCATACTCATTTGAGGTTAGCGGAGAGGAGCATATGGAGATTGGTACTGCTGATGCAGAGACTGTTGCAGATTTGGGTATTAGTGATGGAGTTGGAGCTCCTACTAAGGATGGTATAGGTATGGGAGTTGAGGTTGCTACTAGTGATATTAGGGAGGACGAGGAGGAGTTTGAGGCAGAGGCCAGTGCGGGAGGAACGATAGAGATCGAAGTAGATCCATTGGCTACTGGCGGTATTTCTGAGCCCACTGGAGGAGATGCTCCTGATCTTGAGGGTACTCTTTATGATATAGCTCATTACATGTCTGAGGTTCCTCTTGATAGGATTACTGAGTTTGAGACTGCTCAGAGACAGTTAGAGGCTGGTCAGTTGGTGGCTAGTGGAGAGAGAGCTGGTTTGGCTGATAGGGTTAGGAGTCTAGGATGGGAGAACCTAAGGGTTCGAGCTTTGTTGTGTATCGAGAGAGATCGTGTCGACAGTCTCTGTCGTCACATGGCACTTTCTCAGGAGGAGTTTAGTCAGATTTGTAGGGATCGTGATGATACTCGGAGGAGACTTAGGAGGTTGGAGTCGCTTGTTGAGAGGCGTTTGGGATTTTGCCGTTAGTTTGGTAGTATCATGGTTATGTAGTACATTAGACTGATGGATAGGTCTAGATGTTAGTAGTAGAAATATTATAAATCAAGTATCCTCGTTATGGGATTGATTTTAACCAACTATGAAGCTTTGCTATGATATGAAAAGCTTATTTTGATTCTTTCGCGTGTTCGTCTTTATTGATTATTTACTTGTTCTGGCAAAACATGTTCTATTGTATTTTCCTTTATGAATCTTATTTACCATTTATAGTGGTTATATCTCGTATCGAATCTTACCATGCGTGATGTCTTGTGATGTAGAACAATGACTAACACCCGTTCCGGAATGACGCCTGCTGCAATTGAGGAAATGATCAACCGACGCGTAGCAGAAGCTTTAGAAACTCGTGAGGCTAACAGGAACATTGGACTTGGGAACGGTAATGATGAGGGTGGCAACAGAAACGGTAATGGCAATGGAAATGGAGGAGGAAATTAAAATGGAAATCACAATGAGAATGATAGAGGTGCTAGCTCTGTCGTTCGAGAGTGTACTTACCAGGACTTCATGAAATGTCAACCACTCAACTTCAAAGGAACTGAAGGAGTTGTCGGGTTGATAAGGTGGTTTGAGAAGATGGAAAAAATATTCCATATTAGCAATTGCCCAGAGAAATACCAAGTCAAGTATGCTACTTGCACACTGTTAAACAGTGCACTAACTTGGTGGAATTCACATAAGAGGACCATTGGAACTGATGTTGCATTTGCCATGTCATGGAAAGAGCTTATGAAGCTAATGGCTGAAGTGTACTGCCCAAGAACTGAAATTCAAAAGATGGAATCTGAGCTGTGGAATTTGACCGTAAAGAACAACGATTTGGCTACTTATACTCAAAGATTCCAAGAGCTTACCATGTTGTGCACCAAGATGGTTCCCGAAGATGAGGATCGAGTTGAGAAGTTTATTGGAGGTCTCCCGGATAATATCCAGGGAAATGTGATTGCTGCAGAACCTACAAGACTACAAGATGTTGTCCGCATGGCTAACAACTTAATGGATTAAAAGTTGAAAGGTTATGTTATGAAAAATGCTGAGAACAAAAGAAAGTTCGGTAACAGCCAGAAGGACAACCGTGGGCAGCAACCACCATCAAAAGACAAAATGTTGGAGGTCAGAATGTAGCAAGAGCCTATACGGCTGGCAAAAATGAAAGAAGAGTGTATAATGGACCGCTACCTCTCTGCAACAAGTGTAAGTTTCATTATGAAGGGCCATGCATTGTGAGATGTGGGAAGTGCAACAAGGTTGGACATTTGATAAGGGACTGTAAGGCCACAATTTCCCCTACTTCTACTCAGAGGGGTCAAGTAGTGAATCAGAGAGTTTTAACTTGTTTCGAGTATGGAAGGCAAGTACACTACATGAGTGATTGCCCAAAGCTGAAAGATTAGAACCGTGGAAACAAAACTGGAAACAAGAGTGGGATTGGTGAAGCAAGAGGAAAAGCATATGTACTAGGTGGAGGAGACGCTAACCCCGATTCCAACGTTGTTACGGCTACGTTTCTTCTCAACAACCATTATGCTTCTGTATTATTTGATTCGGGTGCCGATCAAAGTTTTGTGTCGACTACTTTTAGTACCTTGCTTGATATAATCCCCGATACTTTAGACGTTAGCTATGTTGTCGAATTAGCCGACGAGAGAGTTTCTGAAACTAATACCGTACTTAGAGCTGTACGTTAGGATTGTTAGGTTACCCATTCAATATTGACCTGATGCCAATAGAACTTGGTAGTTTTGACGTCATCATCGGTATGGATTGGTTAGCGAACCATCATGCGGTGATCGTGTGTGATGAAAAGATTGTGCGGATTCTCTATGGAGATGAAGTCTTGATTGTCCAAGGTGATAGAAGTGGCAAAGAAAAGAAGTCTAAGTTGAGCATTATATCATGCACCAAAACTCATAAATATATTAAGAAAGGTTGCCTAATTTTTCTGGCACAAGTTACTAAAAAGGAAACCGAAGACAAGTCAGAGGAGAAGCGACTTGAGGATGTGTCGACTGTACGGGACTTTCCGAAGGTCTTTCCAGAAGAGTTGCCTGGATTACCACCAACACGACAAGTTGAATTCCAAATCGACTTGGTCCTAGGTGCTGCTCATGTGGCACGAGCCCCGTATAGATTAGCACCATCAGAACTGCAAGCATTGTCTACTCAACTACAAGAACTTTCTAACAAAGGATTTATAAGACCGAGTTCCTCACCCTGGGGAGCCCCGGTCTTGTTTGTCAAAAAGAAAGATGGATCTTTTCGAATGTGTATCGACTACCGTGAACTAAACAAGCTGACTGTGAAGAATCGATATCCACTTCTGAGAATCGACTACCTATTTGATCAGTTGCAAGGATCAAGTGTTTACTCGAAGATCGACTTGAGGTCTGGTTATCACCAACTCAGAGTTCGTGATGAGGACATTCTAAAGACAGCGTTCAGGACTCGATATGGCCACTATGAGTTCCATGTCATGCCTTTTGGATTGACAAACGCACCAGCATTATTCTTAGACTTGATGAATCGGGTGTGCAAACCATACTTAGATAAATTCGTGATCGTTTTTATTGATGACGTCTTGATCTACTCCAAGAGCGAGGAAGAGCACGCAAAACATCTTAAGTTAATTTTAGAATTGCTTAAGAAGGAAGAATTGTACGCCAAGTTTTCAAAGTGTGAATTTTGGCTTTTAAAGGTACAATTTCTTAGTCACGTGATTGATATTGAAGGCATTCACGTGGACCCCACTAAGATTGAGTCAATCAAGGATTGCGCATCGCCCAAGACTCCGACAGAAATTCATCAATTTTTAGGTCTTGCCGGCTATTACCGACGATTTATCGAAGGTTTCTTGAAGATTGCCAAACTTATGACGAAGTTGACTCAGAAGAGCGTGAAGTTCGATTGGACTGAAAAGCGAGAAACTGCATTCCAGCTGTTGAAGCAGAAATTGTGTAGTGCACCGATCTTGGCTTTACCCGAAGGTAGTGAAAACTTTGTGGTTTACTGTGATGCTTCTCACAAGGGGTTGGGAGCGGTTCTAATGCAAAAGGAGAAAGTCATAGCCTACGCATCCCGCCAACTCAAGATTCACGAGAAGAATTACACTACACATGGCTTAAAACTTGGAGCGGTGGTGTTTGCTCTCAAAATGTGGAGACATTATTTGTACAACACGAAGTGCGTTATGTTCACTAATCATAAGAGATTGCAACATATTCTTGATCAGAAAGAGTTGAACATGAGACAACGTAGATGGTTGGAATTGTTGAGTGACTACGACTATGAAATTCGTTATCATCCGGGAAAGGCGAACGTGGTGGCAGATGCTTTGAGCCGAAAGGAACGGATTAAGCCGCTACGAGTTCGAGCTTTGGTTATGACGATTGGTCTAAACCTTCCCGTGTAAATTTTAAATGCTCAAGTTGAGGCGAGAAAGGAAGAGAATTATGGAACCGAAGATTTGAGTGATATGATTAAGAATCTGGAGCCCTGTGCCGATGGAACGTTATGTTTAAAGAATAGAAGTTGGATACCCTGTTTTGGCCACTTGAGAACTTTGATTATGCACGAGTCGCATAAGTCAAAGTATTCGATTCATCCTGGTTCGGACAAGATGTACCAAGACTTGAAGAAACTGTATTGGTGGCCAAATATAAAAGCTGAGATTGCCACCTACGTCAGTAAGTGTCTGACCTGTGCCAAAGTAAAGGCCGAATGTCAAAAACCATCTGGTTTGTTGGTTCAACCTGTGATCCCAGTATGCAAGTGGGAGAACATTACTATGGATTTCGTTACTAAGTTGCCAAAGACGTCGACTGGTCAGGATGCAATTTGGGTAATTGTTGACCAACTTACCAAGTCTGCTTATTTCTTACCAATGAAGGAAACCAACTCAATGGAAAAGTTGACGAGACAATACTTGAAGGAAGTAGTCTCAAGACATGGCGTGTCAGTTTCGATTATTTCTGATTGAGATAGTAAATTTACATCTCATTTCTGGAAATCGCTAAACAAAGCTCTAGGTACTCAATTGGATATGAGTACGGCTTATCATCCGCAGACGGATGGTCAGAGTGAGAGAACCATCCAAACCTTGGAGGACATGCCGCGTGCTTGTGTGATTGATTTTGTGAAAGGTTGGGATAGATACCTACCATTTGGTGGAGTTTTCCTACAACAACAGTTACCATACGAGTATCAAAGCTGCACTGTTTGAAGACTGTACGGTCGAAAATGTCGATCGCCTGTCTGTTGGGCTGAGGTTGGAGATGCTCAGCTTACTGGCCCTGAGATTATTCATGAAACCACGGAAAAGATCATCCAAATCAAGAAGCGTATTCAAGCGGCATGTGATAGATAAAAGAGCTACGCCGATAGGAGACGTAAGCCATTGGAATTTCAAGCTGGAGATAAGGTTATGTTGAAACTATCGCCATGGAAAGGGGTGATACGTTTCGGCAAACGGGGGAAGCTAAATCCTCGTTATATTAGACCTTTCAAAATCCTTGCTAAAGTGGGAATAGTTTCATATCGACTTGAACTCCCAGAGCAACTAAGTCATGTTCATAGTACTTTTCACGTTTCCAATTTGAAGAAGTGTTTCTCCAACGAACCCCTAGCTATTCCGTTGGATGAAATCCAGATTGATGACAAGCTTAATTTCATTAAAGAACCGGTTGAAATCATGGATCGAGAAGTTAAACGACTAAAGCAAAGTAGAATTCCAATTGTGAAAGTCCATTGGAACTCAAGACGAGGTCCTGAGTTTACTTGGGAGCGCGAGGACCAAATGAAGAAAAAGTATCCTCATCTTTTTGCTAACCCTACACCCTCGTCTAAAGTTACGTCTTAAGCTTTGAGGACAAAGCTCTTTTAACAGGGGAAGGATGTCACACCCCGTAAATTTCAAATCAATATTTTAAAAAATTTCGATCATTATTTTGAATTTTATACGTTACGTTTGAATTTGACGTAAAACCGAGAAGTTAACCCGCGTAAATCTGAAAAACGTCATCGGATGCGTTCCGGTTTTGAACTTCAATTAATTTGCATGTCATATGCATTATTTTATCATATTAAAGTGTTACGTAGGTCACGTTCACTTTCGTTTACGATTTATACGTTTTTCGCGTACGTCGTACGGTTTTAGCGTTTTACGTCAAACGGAGACCCGAAAACCCGTAATCTTTTCGTGTAAACTTTAGTTATTGTACATATCATATTAAAACATCAAAATTTCATTCACCCTCCCCCTCATGATGGATTTCGGACGCCAAGACCTAACAAAAACAACCATAAGTCTTGAAATTAAATCAAAGGCATCTTTTTTTGAAAGTCCCATGCATGTGTATGATAGTGATACATGAGGAGGTCTATCTCATGCACACATAACCATCCAATAGGGGTGTGCACGGTTCGGTTTGGGTCGGTTTTTGGTGAAAACCGAAACCGTAACCGAATGTTTGGTTTTTCCCATAACCATAACCGAAACCGTTCGGTTTCTTCGGTTTCGGTTTTTCGGTTTTTAATCGGTTTTCGGTTCGGTTTCTCGGTTTTCAGTTTGGTAAACCGTTTATATTTGGGCTTGAGCCCAACTTTGCCCAACAATTCTTTTTTTCCTTTATCAAGCGTATACTGCTTGTATACTACACTTGTTCAATGATTCAAGCTTATAAAGATTGAAGATCTAGTCTAAATCAGTAGCAAAAGAATCCCTTTGATATTTTTGGTCAACATCTGGTACATGCATGCATAAGGAATAGATAATATGATCTAAGAAACCAAAATGACCATTTATATCTTATAGTATCCAAATTCTAGAGCACAGGTAGGTGCCGAGTTTTACATAGTTAACTTCCTAAAAGAATTACCAAAATGACCATTAATATCTTAAAAGAATACAAATTAGTAGATTTAGGGTTAAGCCATCTGAAAAGAATACAAATTAGTTGAACTCTTTGACGTTTGGTTTTCCTAAACCTTTTTTCAATTTGAATCCTTGTGTAAAATCCACCAAATTAATAAATTATATACGAAGTCCTTTTAGTATTCACTGATTAGTAATACTGACATAAAATTAAATGTCTATACTAATTAATCACATCGGTTCGGTTCGGTTTTTACGATTTGGTTTTTATATCAAAACCGAAACCGAACCGAAAGTTCGGTTATTTGAAAAATAAAAAACCAAACCATCGGTTTTGTGTTTCGGTCGGTTGTTTCAGTTCGGTTTTTCCGGTTTTCGGTTCGGTTTTGGTTTTTTTGGTTTTTTTTGCTCACCCCTACCATCCAAGGTCAAGACAAATGCTTTACACACCTTGACCATGTTTGACTAGCTTTTATACATAGATAATGAACCATGGTCCTAAAAATTTAAAAACCATGGTCCTTGTGGTTGCCTTTACCGAACACACACACACACACACACACACACACACACACACACACTTTGGTGTGAGTTGATTACTTACTTGGACATGTGGTCACCCAAAACCCTGGTACTTGGCCTATAAATACATACACATATCACAACTTAGGGTTCACATAACATTTCTTAGCCTCATCAAAAATCTCTCATCTCTCTTTCTCCCTCTCCTTGCTCACGGTAACAAACACCCACTTTAGGGTTTCTATTTATTTGATTTCTTGCAAGATTCAAGCATACTAGGTTCATTTCTAAGGTTATCTAAGGTGGTTACAAGTATTGATTCATTGATTCAAGGGTTTATTTCAAGATCAACAAATTAGGGTTTGGTTATTATTTGGGGTTTTTCAAGATCCATGTCTTCCATCATCATCTCTTGTATTTCTTAAGCTTGTTCTTCATTTTGTAAGCTTACTTTGAAACTTATGCTTTCATACAATATTTACTTATGTTCTTGCATAGATCTACAAAGTCCTATGGTGTTTGTGTTAATTTTTCTAAAAGAAATGAAATGGGTATGTTAAACAAGGAAACTTTTATAAATCTTGTATGCAAATATTGTGTTTAGGGTTTAAGCGAAATGATTAGTGTGTTGAATGATTTGTGGGGATGAGATTAGACTAGGTTAAGTGTGTTTTGTTGTGGATTAGTTGTGAACGGAGATTAGGATAGATTAGGCACTATAGTGAAGTTTGGTGTGATTTTTGGGAGCATTTACGAAAAATAATGTTGCTGATCAGTTTTTATTTTGAGGTTATCAGACACTTAAGAATGTTTTCATTTGGCGTAAATGTAGTTTTTGGAGAGCTCGTTTCGAGTAGATAGATTTTCATCTATTGTACACTAAAATCGGACTTAAAACGGCCAAGTTATAGCCAAATGAAACTTGAAACATTTTTCGGCTAAATAGTTAAGGTAGGTGCTGACGTGAATAGTAAAATGAGTTTTCGAACGCTTTCGGGATGATTTGAGCTTTTAAAACATTAGCGAAACATATAGCATCACATATATATTAATTAGGATCATTAGAAATGCCGTTAACATATTTTAGGGAAAGCGTTAAGGTTTCTAAAAATGGTAAGTTTTGTGAGTATTAGCAAGATAGACATGGAAGTTAAACGCTTAGGGTTCTCTAGTGCATTATGAAAATATGGATTTAGCAAATATAGGGGACGGTATTAACGTACCAAAACTAAAAACTTTCCTAAAATAGAAACTTACTAAAAATGGCAATTTTTGGTTAAACGCCAAAACTTAACGAAAAACTCTATAATTTTATTTAGTCACGTTTTGATAATTAAGCTAAAGCACAAACACTCATGGATGACTTTTTCTCTCATAAACGATTCGTACAAGTTTCGTATACTTTCCGTCTTCCTAAGACGCGTCATTGATTTAGGTCGCAAGTAGGACCTCTTGGCATTATATCTATTCGATTGATTATTATCTCACCATTTGCTAAAGGTGAGTTCATAGCCCCACGTTTTACTATTTCTACTTTACTACTTTGGGGTGAGAACATTGCTTGTTTTTAAACTATGGACACAGTTACTTTACGTTACCTTTTCCTGATTACGTGTTGCCTAAGTTGTGAATAGACCACTAATGCCCGAACTATCATGAACCGTGTTAGTGCAAATATTACGATATTTAATCTACACATTCTCTTTTGTTTTGATAATGACAAACATGTAACTTGTAATACATAACGTGAAATGTACAAGTTACTCGTCTTGATATTTTGTCTCAACATACATCAACAACTCTCGACGTCTCGAATCCTCGTATGTTACAACACAGGTTTGCACATGTTTGTTTTGTTGCATTATGTTCAAACCTCATTTCACATTTGCATATACAAGTATTTTGTTTAAACAAGAACTCAACTAGACATTTTACTTTACAAAAGTTTACTTACACTTTAAATATACATGTTATTTTTTTACTTTAGGAAAATAGAATAGAAAATGATTTTTTACATCATGCATTACATCATCTAAATCTGGAAAAAATCTCTCCAAGATTACATAAGATCTTTCAAGATTTTTTAAATCAAAACTTAGATTGTATTACTGTAGGCTGGTGCCCTTGCTTTTGGCTGCCGGTGCCCTTCTTCAATAGCACCGGCGGAACGGGGCTACAGTGGATTTTTTGCCTATAAATAACAAGCCAAATCTTACCATTTCATTCACCTTTTCACACACTTTTCTCTCTGCATTTTCCCTTCTCTTAGATCAGTAGCAACACCCTTTAAACACCATCATTTGCATACGATCATAATGCTTTAACATTCATTTTGTTGTAAGCATACTCCTATGATGATCCACCAAAGCAAGCCTTAGAGATCTTGCCATTTTCATCCACCACCAAGCATATCCATATGAAGATCTACAAGATTAGATATCTCATCATATTCATCCATTTGAAGGCTTCCATCAATGGAAAACATTTAGATTAGTCATTCATATCCATTAGACACATTGTCTTGGATCATCATTGTAATCATATCATTATCTTGTATCATTTGATTTAGACTAGATAGTTTATGTGTTTGTGCCATAAAACACAAGGTTTGTTATGTTGGGCCATAAAACATAACGGGGTTTTTGGGTTGGTTCTACCCTTTGTGTAAGAACCCGGTATTTAGCTTTGTATCGGATAAAGTGTAAGCGACGATGGGTTGGTTCTCCCGGTGATTAGGACTCGGTATTTAGCTTAGTACCGGATAAAGTGTAAGCAACGTTGTGTAAGGTTTCTCCGCCAATAAGGGAGTTTGTTGATCTAGTGAAGTAACTCTCGAGTTGGGTACTCGGGGAGTGGAGTAGGGCGGAGAGGAGCTCCGTGACCGAACCACTATAAATCATCATGTTCGGTTTGCTCTCTATTTATTTATCGCTCTCTATTTATTTTATGCTTGTGATTGTGTTGTGAATTATGTTGTGACTACTTGGTTATTCTATGCTTTCATATAGTCATAAATCATATTTGGTACTTTTCATATTATGTCGCGATTGATCGGGGATTTGATACAAATGTTTTTTAGATTTTAATCAGAAACGTATTCACCCCCCCCCCCCTCTATGTTTTCCATAAAGATATATACACAATTCTATATGATAGCGACGTAATAAATGAATAAGTAAATGCGGAATATAAATAAGTAAATATAAGAAAGATCAAACCAAAGACACAATGATTTATAGTGGTTCGGCTACGAAACTCCTCTTCACCCTACTCCATTCTCCAAGTACCTAACTTGAGAGTTTTCTTCACCATGTCAACAAGCTCTCTTTAGGCGGAGATAACCATACACGTCGCTTACACTTTTTCCACTCGAAAGCTAAATACCGAGTTCTACTTCGAGATAGAACCAATCTAACACACTACGTATTTTAAGGCCTAAAATACTAACATATCATACACATATGATATACACAACACAAGAGATTGAAGATAGATAAATATCACAAAAGTAATGACACAACTAAACTAATAACACTTGAAGTTTGATGTCTTCGTTAGTGTTCTTCACTAAAGAGTGGAATAATTTGATCACTTGTAATGGATTATGAAACAAGCATAATGATCAAAGAATATATGAAAATAAAAAAGCTAGAAAGAAAAATATTGGAAAAGGTTGAAGATATGAGGTTGGTATTTATAGCCAACATTTGAAATTCAAAATCTGGTCCTAACAGCTGGACGCACAAATCCACGGATCCACCATCACCTGGATCCGTCTTTGGTTTTGCTAGATCCATGGGTTGCAGCTGGGAGAGATTTTGTCTTTTTGTGATTAACCCCAAATCTCATTCTTCTGCAGTTGATGTTACGGATCAGCCTCACGCTTCAAGCAGCTTTGCTCATCATCTTCTACCGATTGTCAGCCTGTTCAGCTAACCTCAGAGGATTCCAGTCACCCGGCACAGCATGTTTATTCTCGGCAGCGATTACAGTCTCTTTCCTAGGGTCAGACTACTCCATAAGATCATCAGTCTAGCCCAGTTGCTTCATTGCTACAGTAATGGGCTCTTATTTTGGGTCAGCCCGATTTTAGTTTTTTTTTTTAATTATTTTTTTTTAAATTTGTATGCACAAAGTAGGAGGAAAAAAAATATTACAAAAGTTCCGATTTATTCAGATAAAAAAAATACCC
>BQNB010045774.1:12048-44096 GCA_026074375.1 Tanacetum coccineum | reverse complement strand
TTATACTTTGGTTGGAGATGGTTTTGAAACACCCTCGTCATTCGAGAGTTGTCAAAGTGGTTGAACGGCAAGGCTTCTTAAATCATCAAACCCGCGAATTGTTCACGAACAACATCTGAATTGTACACAAAAATACTCCCATCTCGAGCCATAGACGATTGACCCACTTCCGGAACCGACTTGAGTGTTTCACAATACTTTTGGTTGATATGAGCCTTCAACGTCGAGTTGGATCCCGCCGAAAAAAAATGAAAGCAAAGCGTACCTTGAGCCTTGGTCATGCCATCCGACATCTTACAAAGGTTGAAGTTTTGCCAAATAGCGGGGTTTCGGGTGCAAGGTAAAATTTCAAGAATCGTCGGTGCACTTAAAGAACCAACACCAGTGATAGTTGAACTGGATTGAGTTGCCATTAGTGATTAGTGAAAGAAATTTAGTTTTGCTTTTAAGAGTGTTTTTTGCTTATGATTTGTGAAAGTGGTAATTCAACCAAAACACAACCCTTCTATTTAATGGTCTTTCGTGCGACGCGAAGGGAACAAAGTTTCTCATCCTTTTCGATTGAGTTCTTGGTCTTTCGTGCGACGCGAAAGGAACAAAGTTGCTCATGAGCTGGCCAAAATAGCTATAACTGATAATGTAGATGAATTGTATGATGGATATGTGCCACTTTCAGTTGAGGCATTTGTACACCATGATGTAAACTTGTTACATGGCTAATGAAATTTCTCTCCTTATAAAAAAAAAAACATACAATGGCAAAATGGTAAATATTACACCCAAAAATTAAAAAAAACGCTCTTCCCCAGTCCCTACCAGTTTGAAATTAGAAATTCAATTTTTTTAAAAACGCCAAAAACCGGTTTCGGTTTTGGCCAAACCGGTTCCAAAAACTAGTCACCAAACCGGTCGGAATCTTGCGTACGGTTTCGGTTTTTTTCCGGTTCCGGTTTTTGGTTTTTTTTCATCTCTACAAGAGTAACACATAGTCTTATCAGCGTTATATGTTTTTATACCGATAATTAGGCACCCCAAAGGACTGTCATAAAACCAAGCTTATTTAAATACTACCTCCGTCCCAAAATTATTGTCCACTTTTGACTTTCTAAGTCTTTCTCTCTCAACTTTGACCTTAAATATTTTTATTTGTGCTATTTAATATTTGATGTATAATATATGAATGGATTGAGTTTTAAATGTATTTTTCATTGGTATAATTTTTATCAGGTATTATGTAACATAAACAAAATTATTTAAGGTCAAAGTTGACAAAAAAAGACTCAGAAAGTCAAAACTAGACAATAATTTTGGGACGGAAGTAGTAGCTAAATACAGTATTGTCGTAAATATTTAATCTACCCACTGCTCAAATAAAATAACTGATTAGCTATTCGATCTCCATCAACGTGCTAGGTCTGAAATGGTATTAGTAATAATTAAATAAAACTATCACCTCACAGCTTAAAATATCTATATATGTATTAATTACTCAAAAGTCATCTTTCATTTAATTGTGTTACCAAGTTATTATTAACATATATATAGTGGATCAGCAACATTTGTTTTTTGTTTCCAACAAGTTGAACTGCATGATCCACCTTTCGGCTATGAAAAGTCATGTTTACGTTGATTATTGTTTTATACTTATTCTTGTGTAATACTATATTTGTACTAACATTACTAATACGAGACTTTGTTTATCATCCAAAGTTTTTTCTTTCAACGTTTTTGAAATAATGTGCAATTAAAAATTAAACTATGCTTACACCTTTTTAGGGTATGTGGACTTTTGCTCACTTTTTACATGTGTTATTAAAATAAGTGTCTACAACTCATCAAACAAACAAATTATGGCGCGATGTTACGGAGTCTTTTGAGCGCTTCGGAAGACCTTAGTTGGAGAAGTGTTTCTAAATTCCTTCATCTAATTGATCAACCGAAATTGGCAGTGTTAATCTAGTTTTACAGAACTCTTTGTATTTGGATAATATTTATAGATCTTGAATAGAGTATTTAAATCTACTCCATCAATATATACCATGTTTGTGTAATTATGCTCGACGAGATGTTTAATTAAAAACGTGACTGGATGAAGGAATTGGTTTCTCAACTCCTGTAGCCAACATATATGTAACGAGCTTGTGGCCGCCAGTGATTGTTCGATGCATCTCAAACGTGACAATTAGTTATATGAGCTGGACAAATGAACTAGGTTAGTTGATATAGGGTGTATGAGCTCGGCTAAAGCACTACACTAATCTAGAAATATCTTCCATAATCACTATTAAGTCGTGACTGATTTAGTAGACTTATATAACTAGGTAATAATGAGAAGTAGTGCACGATAGGTAAATACATTTTTCCCATTTATAAGTTTTCACAACAATTACATTTCCCTTGCATTTTATTTTAATTGTATTTTAAGTAAATATTGGTTTAAAGTTTATCTAAGTGAACTTAAATAAATATTATTATCATACACGTACTTTCAAAATCCGTTCTGTTATCATCACAAACTTACTTCTAATATCAAATGTACAGATACGTACATGAAACGTTATAATATGTCACTCATTCACTGCCATGTTTGAATTTCGTTTTGTGTATATCTAGTTATATTCTTTAATTCGCTTCACCATCTATTTATGCCAACTCAAAGAGCACTTTTTTATGAAACTTGGTTTTACTACAAAGTACTGTAATACTTATTACACTATATACTAAAATTTGACTTGTGCCCACACACTAAATGAAGAGTAACTATTATTATATTATCAAATCAATTGTTTTATTGTTAATCTGTAATAAACTGATACATGCATCTACCTTCTCTTTGATGATGTCATTCTATTATATGCAACATGTGTTAAAGAATGATACAAACACACCCACCAGAAAACACCTGTCTCTCCCATACCATTAGTTCCCACCCACTCTCATTATCCCCAAAAAATTCCACCCTTTCCTCTCCATCTCATACACACATAGTTTCTTCTTCACTACCTCTCTCTAAAAATACCACCACACATCCTTCTCTCTCTAAAAATCCGGCTACCGACGTAGTTGTGAATCATCCTCTGACCTGCTACGAGCACAAGGTGGCGTTTGTTAGCTCTTCGTGTATTTGTTTTCATGGGTTTAATTGATTAAATCTGATGTGGGTGTATTTTTTGTTCTTATATATAAGTGATTATCATGAAACAATTTAGGTCTACTTTTTGTTGGGATCAAAAGACTTCATGAACTTTCTACTGCTCAGGTATACATTAATACTGTCATGTTAACTTGTACTGTTCAGTCGTTATAATGAAAATTATACTAAATAGTTAGTGCTGATAGTATAATGTTACTGCTGCTAGTTACTACTGTTAGTGTAAAGTTACTACTATTAGTATAAAATTACAACTGTCAGTAGATGTTAAGACTACTCAAAGTTGAAGACTGAAAATATGCTAAGTAGTTACTACTGTTAGTACAAAAGTTACCACTGTTAGTGTAACTTAGTGTTGTTAGTATAACTTAGTACTGCTAGAGTAAAGTTACAACTGTTAGCATAAAGTTAGTACTGCTGGTGCTCAGTTAGTGCTGCTGCTTATAAAGATACAACTGTTGAGTACTTACAACTGCTGGATGGATAAAGATTAAAGACTCAGTAAAGATAAAGACACGTAAGCTATTTATGTAAAGGATATGTATATCTTATTTGATTAGAAGATATGTGTATATCATGATAAGTTAGAAAAGTTTTGTAAGCCCATTAGGGTTTTCCTTAGTGTATAAAAGGAACCCTACGGCATAGTTAGAGATACCCCTTGATATCAAGTTTTCATAGTTATTCTGTAACCTAGGCAGAATATTAGTAATCAAAATATATTCAAAGTTTAGTATACATTGTTCTTTTTAGTATTACAAGTTAGATTCCGCATAACCTGTAATATTCATAATCATTGTTTCTCATATAGTTGTTTGGATCTATCCAACACAACTGTGCTTTCTACAAGCTAAGTAAAGATCTATTCTTTGGGACTCACAAGTGGTATCAGAGCTTGTGGAGAAACTCTAAATAAGAAGAACTCAACCAGATCCAGAACTATAACTACAATACAAGATGTCTGGTGAAGATCCTGCACCACAAATGGCACCAGTAGAATCTCCTCAAATAGTGTCTTCAGTGAAACTCCCTATCCTCAAGAAAGGTGAATACACCCTCTAAAGCATGAGGATGGAACAGTACCTCACAAATACTGATTATGCATTATGGCAAATAATCATGAATGGTGATGAACCTGTTCAAACAACAAAAGATGATAATGGAGTTGAAACTGAAGTACCTCCAAAGACTGCTCAAGCTATACTAGCAAGACAAAAAGAAAGAAAAGCTAAAAGCATTTTGCTTTTGGCTATTCCTGATGAGTATCAACTGAGATTCCATGCAATCAAGGATGCCAAGTCTTTGTGGGCTGCTATCAAGAGTAGGTTTGGTGGTAATGTTGAGTCTAAGAAGATGCAGAAGAATGTTTTGAAGCAACAATTTGAAAACTTTTCTGTATCCGACACATAAGGCTTAGACAAATCATATGATAGGTTTTAAAAACTTATCAGCCTACTAGAAGTTCATGGTGCAGCTGTTTCTAATGAAGATGCAAATCAATTTTTTTTAAAAGCTCTACCTTCATCATGGAACAACATAGCTTTGATTATGAGGAACAAGGAGGGTATAGATGATTTGGACATAGATGATCTATACAATAACCTAAAAGTGTTTGAGGCTGACATCAAAGGCTCATGTGGATCATCTTTAAACTCTCACAATGTGGCTTTTCTCTCTGCAGAAGACACTAACAGTATTAATGAAGTTAATACTGCTAATGGTGTTTCTACTGCAGCAGGCCACAACTCTCCAACAATCCAGAATGTGGATTTTCCAAGACAATCCTCTTCATCATCATATGCTGATGATCTGATATTCTCATTCTTTGCTAATCAGTCAAATAGTCCACAACTGGATGATGAAGACCTAGAGCAAATTGATCATGATGATTTGGGAGAAATGGACCTTAAATGGTAGGTGGTCATGCTCTCTATGAGAGTAAAGAGATTCTATAAGAAGACTAGAAGGAAGTTAAACTTTAATAGCAGAGAACCTGTACGTTTTGACAAAACCAAGGTTGAATGCTTTAACTGTCATAGAAGAGGCCATTTTGCAAGGGAATGTAGAGCACCAAGAAATCAAGGGAACAAAAATGGAGATGCAGGGTATAGGAACAAGGACAACTACAGGAGGACTATACTAGTGGAGTCTTCTGATGCATTGGTTGTACAAGACAATGCTTTGTTTGTTCAAGATGGATTGGGATATGACTAGAGTTATATAGCACAAGATGAACCAACTGAATTTGCTTTCATGGCCTACACTTTAGGATCTAACACAGAGGTACAATCTTGTTCTAAAAACTATGTCAAAACATATGAAAAACTTCAAAAACAGTTTGATGAACAAAGACAAACTCTTAATAAGGATAATTTAGAAATTGTAGCTTATCAATTAGGCCTAGAATTAGTAGAGAAACAAAAAAAATGAAGTTGTCTATGAGGATAAGATTGCAGTATTAGAATTTAAAGTAAAAGACAAAAGTAATGCTGTCACTAGACTTACAAATCAGTTAGATAAGATATTAAAAGAAAAAGAAGATTTAAATGCTAAACTAAAAAAATTTGAAACTTCTTCAAAGAACTTGTCTATACTGATTAATAGTCAATTGAGTACTAAAGATAAAACTGGTTTAGGATATGGAGATCAATTGAGTGAAAGTGATAGTGAAGTGCCTACTAGTGTCTTTGATAGTAGTTCAAGTGATGGAGATGACAATCAAACAAATGATAGGTTTAAGAAAGATGGATATCATGATGTTCCCCCTCCTCTTACTGGGAACTACATGCCACCATTAGCTGACTTATCTTTTACAGGATTGGATGATTCTGTCTATAGGCCTACTGCAAACAAGACTAGTGCCAGTACATCTCAAGGTGATGTGGGTGTTACTCAAACTAGCAACATTTATGTAGAAAAGCCTGAAGTTGAATCTGTGAGAACTAATAGAGTTATCATAGAAGATTGGGTTAGTGATGATGAGGACATATTTCATTCTGTGGAATCACAAACAACAGTCAAATCTAGTTTTAAAAAAATTAATTTTACTAAAGCTAGGAGTGAAACTGTTAAAACTGATAAATAAGTTGAAAAACCTAAGATGGTCACTCAAAATCCTAAGGTAGATAGAAGAGATTAGAATGGAAAGTCAACTCAAAAACAGGGGTTAGGTTTTGGTGTCACTAAGAAAACTTGCTTTGTCTATGAAAGTTCACAATCTCTTAATAAAAAAAAAAAAAAAACAAAAAAAAAAAAAAAATAAAAAATAAAAAAATAAAAAAAAAAAAAAAAAAAAACAAAATAAAAAAAACAAAAAAAAAAAAAAAAAAAAAAAAAAAAACAAAAAAACAAAAAAAAAAAAAAAAAAAAAATAAACAAAATAATACAATAAAAAAAAAAACTAAAAAAAAAATAAAAAAAAAAATAAATTAAAAAAAAAAAAAAAAAAATAAAAAAAACACTATGATTTTCATGATAAGAGAATGTCAAAAAAATCCGTCTTGAATGATAAAGGAAAGGGTACTAGTCATAGGGATGTTAGACCAATTTGGAATAATACTCAAAGAATAAATCATCAAAATAAATTTGTTCCAACTGCAGTCTTAACTAGGTCTGAAAGAATACCAGTTAGTACTGCCAAGCATAATTTTAGAAATGCTACCCATAAAAATAGAGTGAATGTTTCAAAATCTAAAACAAATACCTTTTCTAAGTCACATTCACCTATTAAAAGACCTTTTTATAAATCAACAGTACTTAAAACCAGGATTTCAAAGGGAAAAGTTAATACTGTTTGGGTAAAAAGAGTTAATACTACTGAACAAACAGCAGTTAGTACTGTTAAGGGAAGAAGGGTCACTGCTGTGAAGGCCTCAGCAGGTTGTGTTTGGAGACCAAATAAAACTGATTTAAACAATGTCTCCAAAGATAATAGTGGATCATGGATCTCAAAAAGGGTTAAATATGTTGATCCACAAGGCAAACTCAAGTCAATAGTGGCTTGGGTCCCCAAGAGAAACTGACTCTCTTATTTTTGTGCAGGGGAATCCACAACAAGCTTTAAAATACAAAGAGATGTTTGACAGTGGATGCTCCAGGCACATGACAGGGAACAAACCCTTACTTTCTGACTATCAAGAAATTGATGGAGGTTTTGTTGCCTTTGGTGGAAGTACTAGAGGTGGTAAGATAACAGTTATTGGTAAGATAAGAACTAATAATATAGACTTTGAAGATGTATTTTTTGTGAAGGAACTAAAATTTAATCTTTTCTCTGTCTCACAATTATGTGACAAGAAAAACAGTGTTCTTTTCACTGAAACTGAATGTCTTGTTTTGTCTCCTGATTTTAAGCTACCTGATGAAAATCAAGTACTGCTTAGAGTCCCTAGACAAAACAATATGTACAGCTTTGATTTAAAGAATGTTGTTCCTTCAGGAGATTTAACTTGTTTATTTGCAAAAGCCACAACTGATGAGTCTAATCTATGGCATAGGAGGTTGGGTAATGTAAATTTTAAAACAATGAATAAACTTGTGAAGGGAAACCTTGTAAGAGGTCTTCCTTCAAAGACTTTTGAAAATGACCATACATGTGTTGCTTGTCTGAAGGGAAAGCAACATAAAGCCTCCTGCAAGGTCAAACTTGTGAGCTCTATCAGCCAACAATTACAGATGTTGCATATGGATTTATTTGGTCTAACATCTGTCAGGAGTATCAACCATAAGACCTATTGCCCTAGTATGTGACTGATGACTTAGACAGTGTAGCTGGGTGTTCTCTTAGTCTAAGAATGAAACAAGTGGGATTCTTAAGAAATTTATAACAGAAGTAGAAAACCAATTAAACCATAAGGTTAAAGTAATCAGATCTGATAATGGTACAAAATTCAAAAACAGGGAAATGGATGAATTATGTGGGCAAAAAGGGATAAAAAGGGAATATAGTGTTGCCAGAATTACACAACAAAATGGAGTTGCTGGGGGGGGGGGGGACCCCCGATGAGAGAAGAACAGGACCCTGATTGAGGCAGCTAGAACCATGCTAGCAGACTCACTTCTACCTACTATATTTTGGGCTGAAGCAGTTAATATTGCTTGCTATGTCCTGAATAGGGTTTTAGTAACCAAGCCTCATAACAAGACACCTTATGAAGTTATTATTGGTAGAGCACCAAGCATAAGTTTTATGAAACCTTTTGGATGTCCTGTCACTATCCTAAACACCCTTGACCCTTTAGGCAAATTTGATGGGAAGGCTGAAGAAGGATTTTTAGTTGGATACTCTGTGCATAGCAAGGCTTTTAGGGTATTTAATACTGAAACCAGAAAAGTTGAAGAGAATCTGCATGTAAAATTTCTTGAAAATAAGCCAAATGTTGCAGGACAAGGACCTAACTGGCTTTTTGATATTGATTCCTTAACAAATTCTATGAATTATCAACCAGTTTCTGCAGGGAATCAAACTAACAAAAGTGCAGGTCAACAAGACACTAATGGTGATACAAGTTTAGAGAAAATGCTATCAAACACTCTCGATGTGTCACAAAATACTTTCTAAAACAACACGTCGATTAATTTTCAAATCAAGTTTTCTCTTTAATCGGTAAGATAGTAACTAACTGATTCACTCTTATCATGCTGTCTGCTTTGAAACGTTCCGATACAGAGAACAGGCAAGTATGGAGATTTTGATGGTTACACATCAGATGATATTATACTTATACTGGAAATCCTGTCAAGGAGATTCTTCTTTAGATGAATCTACCTAATCACATGTCGGTCCTCATGGATCCGGAGGTTAATCCAACCAGACTCAGGCGAATAACAAAGCCATATTCGCCCACAAGCTTTATTGCTAACTGTTTTATTACAGGATCAAGCAAAGATGGAGATGGAAACACCTCGTTCCAGTGGAGTCAATTCACCACCCAATGCTCACACTTAATACTTCCAAGTAAAGACATCATGACAACTAAATGACCTACAACACAGCTTCCGCAACTCTGAGAAGTAGTATCATGATCAAGAAAAGTGTGAGCATGCGGGTCCAAAGGTCACAACATCACATGAAGGCAATGCCACTCAACAAGGATGATTAAGAGACTTAAGATGAATGATGATCTCAAAGAAAGCTCAAAGATCGCACAAGCCTAAGGGAAAAGTTTCAAAGTTCACTACATATTGTACAAAGACATCAAAGATTGAAGAATCAAAGACTTCGAGCTACAGACAGAAGGTCAATGAAGTAGAATGCTAGAATTCAGAATGTATTTTCTGGGGTGACCTCCCTTAGGGGGAGATTGTTAGGATTATGAAAAAGACTCGGTCACCCCCGAGTATCATTAGTATAGCATAGCTCGTAGTTAGAAAGTAAGCGTATGGTTTACGGTATTGGGCCGGGTCTTTTACCCAAGTGTAAGCCAATACCCAAGCCCATAATGCTCACAATACTTGTATATATACCCCTTCCCACCCATGGGAAGGGGTTGGTTGTTCTTTTCATGCTAACACATACTCTTGTACTTTATCTCTCTAGAAAAACATCTTTCTCTCTCTAAGATTAATTAGCCAACCCATCATCTATTGCTTGTGTTATGATATCATGATTACTACATGGATGTTAAAAGTGTTTTTCTCTATGGCACTATTGAAGAGGAGGTATATGTTTGCCAACCTCCAGGTTTTGGGGAACCAGAATTTCCAAACAAAGTTTACAAAGTGGAGAAAGCCTTATATGGTCTACATCAAGCTCCTAGAGCTTGGTATGAGACACTCTCTACCTATCTACTGGAGAATGGATTTCACAGGGGACGAATTGACAAGACTTTGTTCATAAAGAGACTCAAGGATGATATTCAACTAGTTCAAGTATATGTAGATGACATCATCTTTGGTTCTACTAAGAAGTCTTTATGTGATGATTTTGAGCAAATAATGCATAGCAGATTTCAAATGAGTTCAATGGGAGAACTTACTTTCTTCTTGGGTTTACAAGTCAAGCAGAAAGAGAATGGGATCTTCATAAGTCAAGACAAGTATGTTGGAGAGATACTAAAGAAATATGACCTTTTAAGCATAAGGTCAGCAAGTACTCCCATGGAAACCCAGAAGGCTTTAACCAAAGATGAAGATGGTGAGGATGTTGATGTTCACTTATACAGATCAATGATTGGGTCATTAATGTATCTTACATCCTCAAGACCAGATATTATGTTCTCACTTTGTGCATGCTCAAGATTTCAAGTTCAGCCACAAGTTTCCCATTTGTATGCAGTAAAAAGAATCTTTAGATATCTAAAAGGTCAACCCAAATTGGGCCTTTGGTATCCTAAGGACTCTCCCTTAATATTGGAAGCTTTTTCAGATAGTGACTATGCAGGTGCCAGCTTGGACAGGAAATCCACAACAGGTGGTTGTCAATTTATTGGTTCAAGGTTAATCTCTTGGCAGTGTAAAAAGCAGACTGTGGTGGCTAACTCAACTACTGAAGCTGAATATATTGTTGCTTCTCATTGATGTAGTCAAGTGCTTTAGATCGAAAATCAGCTGTTGGATTATGGTTATAATTTTATGCAGACAAAGATTCATGTTGACAATGAGAGTGCTATTTGTGTTGTCAAGAATCCTGTCTATCATTCTAAAATAAAGCATACTGAAATCAGGCATCACTTTATTAGAGACTCTTATGAGAAGAGACTGATTGAGATGGTCAAGATTCATACAGATCAAAATGTTGCAGATCTTCTCACTAAAGCCTTTGATGTAAGCAGATTCAATTTTCTAGTAGCAAGCATTGGTATGCTAAATTTGTAGTTGCATTAGTTGAGGGGAGGTTAATGTGTATGGATAACAGTTTTTAACTTCTATTCATGGGTTATGCATAAATATGGATCCTTATGAATTCACACATGTCTATCTAGTCTTTTCTAGTGTGCTTGTGATGAATAGAGGCATGTTGGTGTATAATTATAGAAGACAGCGTTAAAACTATTACGGCTAATATTAGTACTGCTGAGCAAATGTTAGTACTACTAGTGTTACTTAATGCTGTTGGGCAAAGGTCAAACATATGAAAGGCCACTAAGATATCTCAGTCTAGTGGTTCTACCAATCTTGTAGCAGATGAGACTGTCCATAAGGAGTTGGGTGACAGAATGGAAAGAGCTGCCACTACTACTTCTAGCTTTGAAGCAGAGCAAGACAGTGGTAACATAAATTAAGACCCAATCCATAGCAACACTTAATGAGTCAAGTCCTTAGGGGATTTGTTCAGGTAGTGGTCCTTGGTGCCAATATACCATATGGGGGATGCAGTAGTTCAAACTAGGTTTGAGACTATATCTAAAAAGTCCAATGACCCACCTCTCTCAAGAGTTAACACACTTAAAAGTGGGGAGGACAGCATGAAACTACCAGAATTGATAGGAATTTGTACATAATTGTCTGTTATTTGTGAGATTTTGGTGAGGATAAAAGAACAGAGAGAAGTTTGGTAAGCCAAAAACAGAAAGAGAGCTGTGTGATAAAAACAGAAAGAGTGTAATGGTGAGCAAAAATAATTGAGAGATATTGTAAGTACAAAAACAGAAAGAGAGTTGTGTGTTTAAAAATAGACAGAGTGAATTGGTGAGCAAAAGAAATGAGAGATGTTGTGAGCTTAAAAACAGAAAGAGAGTCTGAGAGATGCTTTTAGGATGAAATTGAGGTGATTATTGATGCTTATATTAATGCTGCCCGTATTTGTTTATGCTGCTAAGACTACACTTACTACTGTTAGGCATAAGTTAATGCTGCCAGGCATAACTTACTGCTATTGGGTTAAGTTAACACTGTTAGGCTTAACTTAGTACTGCTAGTTTAAGTTAATGCTGTTGAGGGTACTTTTCATAAATATAAACGATTTCTTCAATTAAGGGTTTATATCATTCATAAATCGTTTCAAATCATTCAAATACTCTCTAAACCATAAACCCTAACTCAATTTCATCTTTAATCATCAAAACCCATCACAATGTCAACACCCACATTCGCTGCAACTCACAATCTTGTCGCATTCTTAGAAAAACCCGTTGAATCTGAAGGGTTTGAGCAAATCATTGATTTTTTCAAAGCTAAACCTATCAAGTATGCTCTTACGGTGAATCCTACAGTTTATACTTCATGTATTAAACAATTTTGGGCTACTGCAAAGGTGCAGAGGGTTAATGCTCAAGAACAGATACAAGCCCTAGTTGATAAAAAGAAGGTAATCATCAATGAGGAAAGCATTAGACGTGATCTCAAATTGGAGGATGCTGAGGGTTCTACATGTCTACCTAATGCTATAATCTTTGAAGAATTGGCAAGGATGGGGTATGAAAAACCTTCTCAAAGGTTAACTTTTTACAAAGCTTTCTTTTCACCCTAGTGGAAATTTTTGATTCACACCATCCTACAATGCCTTAGTGCTAAAACCACTACATGGAATAAATTCAGTAGCAATATGGCATCTGCCATTATTTGTCTTGCCAATAACCAGAAGTTCAATTTTTCTAAGTATATACTTGATAATCTGGTAAAGAACTTAGAAGGAGGTGTTAAGTTCTTCATGTTTCCAAGGTTTCTACAAGTTTTTCTAAATAAGCAAATGGAGGGCATGAATAAACATAAGGAAACCTTTGTTGTCTCTTCTCACACTAAGAAGATTTTTGCAAATATGAGGAGACAAACAGATGGCTTTTCTGGGGATGTTACACCATTATTTGATAGCATGATGGTGCAAGCTACTGAAGAAGTGGATGAGGCTTCAGACTATCCACTTGATCAACCATCTACATCCTCCAGACCTCAGAAGAAACAAAAGCCCAGGAGGAAACAGAGTAAGATGATTGAGAGTCCTCAACATGAGTCTGAAGAGGAACATGTACCAACATTTTCCAATGATCCACTACCCAGTGGTGAGGATAGCTCTGACCTTAATGAATTGATGGTTTTCTGTTTAAGCCTACAAGAACAGGTTCTTGACTTGCAAAAAGCAAAGGATGCTCAGGCAAAGGAGATTGCCAGTTTGAAGAAAACAGTCAAGAAGCTTCAAAGGAAAAGAAGGTCAAGACCTGCTGGTTTAAGAAAAATAAAGAAGATTGGTGCTAGAAAGAGTAAATCTTCTAGGGATATGGACAAAGTGGGTGATCATGAGGATTCATCTAAACATGGAAGGAATATTGATGACTCTGTTCAAGATGAAGCTCAAGAGCAGTTGAATGAAGAAGAAATGTTTGGTGTTGATGATCTTCATGGTGAAGAAGTAACTATTGAAGATACTGCTGCTAAGGTAATTGTTCAAGATACTACTGCTGAGACAATTTCTACTACTGAGACAGTTACTGCTGCTAAGGAAGTTACAACTGTTAGTGGTCCAACTACAACCATTGATGAGTTAACCTTAGCTCAAACCTTAGTTGAAATAGCAGCCAAGTCTAAGAAAGTTGAAGTTGTTGCTACTGCTACTACTTTAGTTACAACTGCTGCTGTAACTAGACCTATAGCTAAAGGTATTGTCTTCCATGAGCATGAACAAACACACAGACCAACAGTTTCTTCTATTCCACCTTCATCAAAAGACAAAGGCAAAGCAATCATGATTGAGCCTGAAAGGCCTTTGAAAAGAAAAGAACAAGTTGCTGCTGATGAAGAATATGCTAAACAATTGGCTGCTGAAATGGAAGCAAAGGTTAAAAAAGAAGAAAGGGAAAGAAGAAGAAGCCAACTTAGCTTTGATTGAATTATGGGAAGCTAAAAAAGCTATGATGGAGGCTGATAGACTGTTGGCAGAAAGGCTTCAAGCAAGAGAAAGAGAGGAGCTCACAATTGAAGAGAAGTCAAAGTTGTTTGTTGAGCTAATGAATAAAAGAAAGAAACACTTTGCTGAATTAAGAGCTCAGAAAATGAGAAACAAGCCACCTACCAAATCTTAGAAAAGGAATCAAATGTCTACTTATCTCAAGAACATGGGAACTTGGAAGCATTCTCAACTCAAGAGCAAGTCTTATGAAGAGATTGAGAGATTGTTTGAGATAGAGATAAAAAGGGTGAATACATTTATTCCTATGAATCAAGATGAGGAAAGCTCAAAGAAAGATAAAGCTGAAAGCAAATTCAAGAGAGCAGGTGAGGAGCTTGAATCTGATGTGTCTAAGAAACAGAAGACAGATAAGCAGGTAGAAGTTGAAGTGGATGATACTACAGAGCTTAAAAGATGTTTGGAAGTAGTTCCTAAGGATGAAGATGATGTAACAGTTGATGCTACACCATTGTCTTCAAGGTCACCATCTATTGTTGATTACAAGATTCACAAAGAAGGAAAGAAGAAACATTTTCAGATCATTAGAGCATATGGTAATTCTAAATACTATCTAACTTTTGGACAAATGTTTAAGAATTTCAACAGAGATGACTTGGAAGATCTATAAAGAAAGACCCAGTGGATGACATGGATAATCTTTTACTTCGTACTTTGAATACCATGTTTGAACCTCAAGTTGAAGATACTATATGGACATATCAACAAGGATTAACTAAAGTGAAGAACTGGAAGCTATATGATTCTTGTGGGGTTTATTGTATTACAATGCAGAATATAGTATACTACTTGCTGGTTGAGAAGACATATCCACTTACCAGGAACACACTTCATCAATTGTGGAATGATGTGAGGCTACAAGTAGATTATGAAGTTGAAATGGCTTATGAGCTTCTAAGGTTAATCAGAAAACAGCTTCAAGAAGGATATGTAGCTCAGTAATGTGTTTGAATGAATCCTCCTGATGCTGATGATGATGAAGACTTTTGCTAAAGAAACTTGAAGATTCAAGGATGAACATCAAGTTTAGGGGAGGATTGTTGGGATCAAATACTTTATGGAGTTACTACTGCTCAGGTATACATTAATACTGTCAAAATAACTTAGTACTGTTCAGTAGTTATAATGAAAATTATACTAAATAGTTAGTGCTGGTAGTATAATGTTACTGCTGCTAGTTACTACTGTTAGTGTAAAGTTACTACTGTTAGTATAAAGTTACAACTGTCAGTAGATGTTAAGACTGCTCAAAGTTGAAGACTGGAGACATGCTAAAGTAGTTAATACTGTTAGTACAAAAGTTACCACTGCTAGTGTAACTTAGTGCTGTTAGTATAACTTAGTACTGCTAGAGTAATGTTACAACTGTTAGCATAAAGTTAGTACTGCTGGTACTTACTACTGCTTGTGCTCAGTTAGTGCTGCTGCTTATAAAGATACAACTGTTGAGTACTTACAACTGCTGGATGGATAAAGATTGAAGACTCAGTAAAGATAAAGACGCGTGAGCTATTTATGTAAAGGATATGTGTATATCTTATTTGATTAGAAGATATGTGTATATCATGATAAGTTAGAAAAGTTTTGTAAGCCCATTAGGGTTTTCCTTAGTGTATAAAAGGAACCCTACGGCATAGTTAGAGATATCCCTTGATATCAAGTTTTCATAGTTATTCTGTAACCTAGGCAGAATATTAGTAATCATTATATATTCAAAGTTTAGTATACATTGTTCTTCTTTGTATTACAAGTTAGATTCCGCATAACTTGTAGTATTCATAATCATTGTTTCTCATATAGTTGTTTGGATCTATCCAACACAACTGTGCTTTCTACAAGCTAAGTAAAGATTTATTATTTTGGGACTCACAATCTTTATCCGCAATCACGACAGCCGCAGATCCTTGCCCAACAAGGGTCCCACTCTGGCCACTACATTTGTTGGCAAAATACTAGGAAACCTTAGCACTAGAATCGCCTATAAAATGAGGGCTCTGACACATCAAATGGTATGATTTTCTCACTGTTCCTAATACACACACATACTCTAACAAACATGATTTCTTACTCTCAAGCCGTAGTCTAATCGTGGGGTCCATCCCTATGGTAAGACTAACGGTTTACCTTTATTTGTGTAGGAAATCATCTTCTTCACTTGCTTTAATACAAGATCCAACTCGAAGATCACTTATCGGTCCAGCCTAATAAGCATCCTAAAACTATCTTATTCTCGATCACACTTTTTTGTACTAACAAGTTGGCGCCATCCGTGAGATGCGTATACAACTGTATTTCTTAAAATACTTACCATGAGCACTCATGAACAACTTTCTCCACCCACGTCCATCATGCGAAACACTATAGGGAAAGGAAACGAAGTCCTAGAAAATCCAAAGGAGCCTGCATCTGACGCAGCCCTTTGAGAGTACTGTGACAAGCATTACCACCAGTTACTGCTGCTCATAGCCGAAAAGGTCCATCCGGAAAAGAAGCAGCAGGATAAACTAAAAGAAGTAAAAGCCAGACTTAACATCGAAGGGTGTTCAAGAAGAAACTCAAAGATCCAAGAGGAATCACAATATTCTGAGTCAAAGACAACAAACACTAAGGAACAACCTGAGAAAAGACGAAGATCTAGGCGTTCCTGTAGCCCGCAACCAAACCCTAGTGTCTTTTCAAGGATAAGACGCGACAAGTCGGTTTCACCCATGCCAATGCCAAGGGAAAAAGAAAGAAGGGAAGGTGGTGTATTTAATAGGCTGGACAACAGGGAGAAGAGTGTGTCTGCACACTCAGAAAGCCACTACCAGAATTCTTGCTCAAGAGGAACAGAAGGAGCCCCTAAAAAGCGTCACCGCGAGGGAGCACTTTCCCGGATAACGAAAGCATTCTCAGAAAGTAAAGAGAGCGGAGGAGGACACTAGAAGTCAAGATCAAAGAAGCACAAGTCAAGCATCTAAGATGATGTCCTGTCCTAACCATGGGTATGTGAAGAAATAGATCCTTTTACACCCCGGATCCGCTACTTCGACTTCCCAAAGACCCGAATGCCTAGCCACGTCAAAACATATGACGGAAGTGAAGACCTAGAGGATCACCTGAAGATCTTCCAGGCAGATGCAAAAGTGGAACGATGGGCCATGCTAACGTGGTGTCATATGTTTAATTCCACACTCACCGGAAATGCGAGGGTATGGTTTGACGACCTACCCCCGGAATCCGTGGACAGTTATGATGACCTTAAAAATGCATTCTTGGAAAACTACCTCCAACAGAAGAAATGTATCAAAGATACCGTAGAGATCCATCACATCAATCAGAGAGAAGGAGAATCTACAGAGGATGATGTGTATTTTATTTTAAAATATATTTTTACCAAGTTTTAAATTTATAAAACTCGATCTGCTTGACAACGCACTAACGGGCAGAGAACCCGATCGTGGGTAATATAGAACGATAAATCCAAGGTCGTCCCAAGATCTAAGTTGTAATTAGTTTTAATTTGAAATGTCACTTTTATAAAATGGTTTTTAATTTAAATTGAAAGGAATTAAAACTAACAATAAAATTAAATACTGAAAATTAAGAGAGTTGGAGATATCAGGAGAGAAAACGTGCTAACCTAGTTATTTCGTTACTATTGTTATGAAAACATTTTTCTGTGCAATGTTATACTATGGTTTCATTAGTGGTTTCTAAGATCGATAGACTTGAATATGCATATATAGTCTATCCTATACTTCCCGGAATTCCAAATAAGTCTAAATCGTAGAGGAGGTAGGATATCCAGGTTGCAGTGATTAATCCCAACTATTCCCAAAACTGATCTAATAACCTATACAGATTATTAACCCTATCTGAAAGAGTTCCTGTGCTTTTTAAGTATATTAAGTGATAAGTGCGGAGACCGATTAGTTCCTACACTAGGGATCGGAGTCATAGATCCTCCCTAGTACCTGATGGATCCCATATTGACTAGATAATCTAATAATGGGCCAAGCCAGGTCCAAACCACCCATACTACCAAAACCCAGGGTTACACGATAGTCAAGGAATATCTAATGAAACCATAATCTAACAGGAAACAATCATAACAAGAATAATTACATAACTAGGCCAGCACTTTAAGTGCTTAGTCGCTCATGGTAATAGAAACACAGTAAGAAATAAAAGTAATCATAGATTGAAAGCTCATAATTCTTACAAGATTCGTATTTGAATGATTAAATACAAAAAGTAAGTAAAGTGTGATCTCCCTTGGACTCTAGGTGGAATTCTTTGAAGGTTAGAAGCCTTTGTCGGCTCTCCAATTGGCTGTGGAGGAAGTGATGTTGAAATAGCTTGAATGAGGCCTCTATTTATAGGTATCGAACCTGTTACAGCGTAACTGATAAAGGTGTTACGCCGTAACCTTCTTACACGGCATTCCATATTTAAGTAGTTGTTACGGCGTAACCAGATATTGTGTTACGCTGTAACCTTCAAATAATGTGCATAAGTACGTAATCTTCCTTCCATATTTGTAGATCTTTATGGTTACAGCGTAACCATAAGAGGTGTTACGCCGTAACCCTATCTTGAGTAAGATTTCCTTCCAAATTCTTGTTTACGAAGTAACTAGATATGATGTTACGCCGTAACCTTGTCCTTAATCTTTGTAATTGCTTAATTTATGTTACGGTGTAACCATATTTAGCGTTACACCGTAACATCCTTTAAAAAATTACACTTTAGGTCCTTTTTCCCTTGTTTCTTCTCACTTTCCTGTATTTCACCTGAAAACTACAAAATGATAGAAAATATCTCGTTTTCGAGTGTTAGTGAAACATTTGCAGGTAATATAGGGGGTATTTTGCCACCAAAAAGTATTAAATATTTGATGTTATCAAATATCCCCCCACTTGACTTTTGCTTGCCCTCAAGTAGAACCAGTTAGAACAGTTCATAAAAAGATTTCTCGAGAATAACTTTAATAAATGAATTTATAAAACACTTTTGCTAGAAAACATCAAAGCCGAACACCTCACGAAAAGGGGATAAAAAGTCACTCAGCTCTCCACTAGTCTAAGTGTTTCATTTTTGAGGTGATCGCTCAATTGCATAGTCATAGCATGTATTCTATCATAAGCTTGTAAAGTACACAAATCTGCTCCAGTTAGAATTAGGGTCTAAATAATTCTTGAAATCAACAAGGGTAATATGGTTTTTAAAGGATGATAAAGGGGTTAGGATAGACATGGGATACACATTTAATGGTTATTAATATAAAAACACAAAACAAATAGTCTAAAGTAATCTAAGGTTGTCATAACTAGCCACTGTCCATCCATAGGTCCAAGAATCTAGGTCTAAAAATTTGATCTTCAATAATGGGCTACTAGCTTCATTCTTCATGAGTATTGGGATGACTTGGTGTAACAATGGGCTACTAGCTCTATTCTTCATAATTACTGAGATATTTTGGTGCAACAATGGGCTACTAGCTCCATTTTTTTATTTTTTATTTTGCATCATTTTTACATTTTGTTTGCGACATGGGTGGCTTTTTGTTTCACCCTCTTTTCTTTACTTTCTTTATGATAAATATGCAAATGTTACAGGAGTTTATATCTTTAATTATTGCCCCTGCAACATTCGATATTATACGCACATCCTCCTACTTGAGATAAACAATGTCGAAAGTGGTGATACAGGGGGGGTCTTTATAGATCATAACTTATTGGTCTTCCACGAATGCATATAATTCTCGCTCCCATTCCCCCTAACCATGGACTTAAGTAGCCAGAGATTTCAACACAATGAAAATAATAACTACAAGGTAGGCTAAGGTGAAATGGTGTAACGAAACAAGTAGCGTAGGGTGAAAACATAGATTGCCTCAACATAGGTGATCTAGGGGTATCTTGCACTAATAATAAGTGCAACAAAAGGGTTTATCACGGGAGGTCGACAAGTCAGTGTAACAAGTCGATAAACACACACATATAGGCTAGTTGGGTGATTTTCTAAGTGTTGCCTTCTTGAACTATCTATTCCTGCTAATCAATTAGGTCTCGAAATAATGTACAGGCCAAGTTCTAAAGTCTACAATACTACTGGAACACTCAATATTTTGATGGATTTTTGAGTAATATGATGGAAACAGAATATTAGGCATAAATCTCACCAAGTAATAATATAGGGTAATGTGCATTTGGTAAAGATTAATTCTAGTAATTTAAGAAAAATTTGTCAAAAATTTTAAAATTGGCATAATTTTCAAAGAAAACTAGAAAATCGAAGGCAAAACATTCGTCAAGTATTAATTCTACTCCCATCCCCTCACTTGATTTGTACAATGTCCCTATTGTACATTAAGGAAATAAAATAAAAAGGAAAGAGTAGAATTAAGACAATAAACTCCCTGAGCATTGCTTTGAAATTTGAAATTTGGCAGAAATCATTAGATTATCCCCGTCTTTCTGCAAGCTCTTTATCCCATGTGATCACAAAACAAACCAAAGCATAAAATCGTTCTACAAGAATTATGAAGTGTACAACAAATATAAACCTAACTCTCTTTCGTAGGAATCACAGTTGCATTTAGCATATCCAACAAGCCTTTTAAACCACTTGGTGGCCTAAGTGAACGAGTTTAGTCTCGTGAGGGCTTCCAGAGAACATACACACAAAGTCCATTTACGTATACAAGGTTTAGACATGTCTAAAACTTAAATTTTTAAAATTTCAGAAGGACGTTACGACGTAACTTCGATGGTTACGTCATAATCAAGTGGTAAAATTTTTATGTTTTAATGAAATGGTTTACGTCGTAACTATAGTGGTTATAGCGTAAACTAAATTCGTTATGCCGTAACTGCTGCAAATTCAGCAAGGTTACCACATGATTACGAGTCAAGCTGGTCTCGATAATTGCCTTCTAGCTTCTGGATTTTGCAAAACAAAGTAAGAAACATGCAAACCAACTAATGCAAAAAGGAAATGTTCATTAAATAAAGGACGGGTTGTCTCCCGACAAGCACTTTTGTTTATTACCGAGTCTTTAAGTTAGACTCATGCCCATCTTACGTTTCTTCATTTTCTAATTTTTCCTGCTCCTTATTTCTCCAATGATCTTTGTTTATTATGTCCATAATCATTTTACATACCTTTCCAAAGGACACTTTTACCCAGTTGTCAAAGCTTAAATTCTCCCATTCTAAATTTGTTCGCATATCATCGTTACTACTTTCCCAATATTCTTTGTTCTCCCTAGGGTTGTCTCCTCCATCACATTCGTCAAAATAGGGGTCACATGATGCCCATAATGTGTATCCTTTTTCATGTTCTTGGCGAACAGGTTCACACCAATGGGTTTTACTGTCAGCTCCATGGCTTAGTTCATCCTGTGATGTTGGTCGCTCATTAAGGTGTTCACTAACAGTTGTAGTAAAGTTACACTCTTGTTCCTTCATTTTGATTTTTACCCTGTCTTCCTTAATCCCAAGCGAGACTTCTCTGGTGGAAATATTAATTTCTGCACGAATGTTTGCTAAAAAAGGTCGACTAAGAATGAGAGTTTTATTGTTTAATCCCTTTGTATCAATGATTACAAAGTCGGAGGTGAAAGAAAACTTATCAATCTTTACCAAGACATTTTCTATTATCCCCTGGGAGACACATCTAGTTTTATCAGCAAGACTTAATTCTTCCAAAATAGATTCAGACATAATATTAACACTAGCTCCTAAGTCTGCTATCGCATTTATGTTAAATATATCAACTGAACAAGGGATAGTAAAACTTCATGGGTTTGGTTTCTCAGGTAGGCTTGATATTCTTTCAATTTGGCTGGTTTATGCATCATTTTTCGGTGTGTGAACCATCTTACACTCACTTACTTCATGTTCTTGTCTTATAAATTAATCGATCTGAGCTTCCCAATTTCTTAGGGCATCATCCCTGGCTTGCCTCATAAGGTTTAAATGACTGTTGTCCCTTTTTTGTTGAATTTTCCAGCATTTCTCTAACTCCGCTTCAAACCAATCACCTAGGCCCTGATTGCTATGTTCTCATTTTTTGATGACTTCATTTTCCCTAGTGTATTTTCTCGGGGTTTTAGTGCTTTTGGGGTGAATAGGGGATTGTGATGCCTAAAAGTAAGGATTGGTTTTTGCATCTAATAGTGGATGAGGGCTTTTATGACGGGGACTTAAATGGTCCCTATATCTGGTAAGGATATCAGCTTTGGCCGAGTGTGGTTGATATTCATCATAATCCTGGGTTTTGATTGTTTCTTCATATTCCAGGTATTCTGCGATAGTCATATCATCAGCCTTAATACCTACACCGGGTGCATGGTTTTGTGTAAGTTCAAGATACTGCTCAATAGTGAGATCTTTAATGTCAACCACATCTATGATGTTTCCTAGAGAATATATCGAGGTGATAAAAGACATAATTGCAAAAATTCAAATTACAGCTAATTTTTAGCTCCCCGACAGCGGCGCCAAAAACTTGATGCATATTTTATTTTAAAATATATTTTTACCAAGTTTTAAATTTATTAAACTCGATCTACCTGACAACGCACTAACGGGCAGAGAACCCGATCGTGGGTAGTACAGAATGGTAAATCCGAGGTCGTCCCAAGAGCTAAGTTGTAATTAGTTTTAATTTAAAATGTTACGTTTATAAAATGGTTTTTGATTTAAATTGAAAGGAATTAAAAATAACAAGAAAATTAAATACATAAAATTAAGAGAGTTGGAGATATCAGGAGAGAAAATATGCTAACCTAGTTATTTCATTACTATTGTTATGAAAACATTTTCCTGTGCAATGTTAAACTATAGTTTCATTAGTGGTTTCTAAGGTCGATAGACTTAAATATGCATATATAGTCTATCCTATACTTCCCGCGATTCTGACTCAGTCCAAATTCTATAGGAGGTAGGATATCCAGGTTGCAATAATTAATCCCAACTATTCCCAAAACAGATCTAATATCCTATACAGATTATTAACCATCTCTGAAAGAGTTCCTGTGCTTTTTAAGTATATTAAGTGATAAGTGCGGAGACCGATTAGTTCCTACACTAGGGATCAGAGTCATAGATCCTCCCTAGTACCCGATGGATCCCATATTGACTAGATAATCTAATAATGGGGTAAGCCAGGTCCAAACCACTCGTACTACCAAAACCCAGGGTTACACGATAGTCAAGGAATATCTAACAAAACCATAATCTAACAGGAAAAAATCATAACAACAGTAATTACATAAACTATGCCATCCCATTCATTGCTAATCCCACCCCCCCCCCCCCCCTCCCCCCCCCCCCCTCCCCCCCCCCCCTCCCCCCCCCCCCCCCCCCCCCCTCCCCCCCCCCCCCCCCCCCCCCCCCCCCCCCCCCCCCCCCCCCCCCCCCCCCCCCCCCCCCCCCCCCCCCCCCCCCCCCCCCCCCCCCCCCCCCCCCCCCCCCCCCCCCCCCCCCCCCCCCCCCCCCCCCCCCCCCCCCCCCCTCCCCCCCCCCCCCCCCCCCCCCCCCCCCCCCCCCCCCCGCTACTATGGTAATTGGAAACAGCAAGAAATAAAAGTTATCATAGATTGAAAGCTCATAATTCTTACAGGATTCGTATTTGAACGATTAAATACAAAAAGTAAGTAAATTGTGATCTCCCTTGGACTCCAGGTGGAATTCTTCGAAGGTTGGAAGCCTTTGTCGCCTCTCCAATTGGCTGTGGAGGAAGTGATGTTGAAATAGCTTGAATGAGGCCTCAATTTATAGGTATCGAACCTGTTACGGCATAACTAATAAAGGTGTTATGCCGTAACCTTCTTACACGACATTCTATATTTAAGCAGTTGCTATGGCATAACCAGATATTGTGTTACGCCGTAACCTTCAAATAATGTCCATAAGTACGTAATCTTCCTTCCATATTTGTAGATCTTCATGGTTACGGCGTAACCATAAGAGGTGCTACGCCGTAACCCTATCTTGGGTAAGATTTCCTTCCAAATTCTTGTTTATAGCGTAACTAGATATGATGTTTGTAATTGCTTAATTTATGTTACGGTGTAACCATATTTGGTGTTACACCGTAACATTCTTTAGAAAATTACACTTTGAGTCCTTTTTCCCTTGTTTCTTGTCACTTTCCTGCATTTCACCTGAAAACTACAAAATGATAGAAAATATCTCGTTTTCGAGTGTTAGTGAAACATTTGCAGGTAATATAGGGGGTATTTTGCCACCAAAAAGTATTAAATATTTGATGTTATCAAATATCCCCCCACTTGACTTCTGCTTGCCCTCAAGTAGAACCTGTTAGAACATTTCATAAAAAGATTTCTCGAGAATAACTTCAAGAAATGAATTTATAAAACTCTTATGCTAGAAAACATCAAAGCCGAACACCTCACGAAAAGGGGATAAAAAGTCACTCAGCTCTCCACTAGTCTAAGTGTTTCATTTTTGGGGTGATCGCTCAATTGCACAGTCATAGCATGTATTCTATCATAAGCTTAGAAAGTACACAAATCTGCACCAGTTAGAATTAGGGTCTAAATAATTCTTGAAAGCAACAAGGGTAATATGGTTTTAAAGGGTGATAAAGGGGTTAGGATAGACATGGGATACACATTTAATAGCTGTTAATATAAAAACACAAAACAAATAGTCTAAAGTAATCCAAGGTTGGCATAACTAGCCACTGTCCATCCATGAGTCCAAGAGTCTAAGTCCCAAAATTTGATCTTTAATAATGGGCTACTAGCTCCATTCTTCATGTGTATTAGGATGTCTTGGTGTAATAATGAGCTACTAGCTCCATAATTACTGAGATGTCTTGGTGCAATAATGGGCTACTGGCTCCATTTTTTTATTTTTTTATTTTGCACCATCTTTACACTTTTTTAGCACATGGGTGGCTTTTTGTTTCACCTTATTTTCTTTACTTTATTCATGATAAATATGCAAATGTTACATAAGTTTATATCTTTAATTATTGCCCCTGCAACATCTGATATTATACGCACATCCCCCCACTTGAGATAAACAATGTCGAAAGTGGTGATACAAGGGGGTCTTTATATATCATATGTAACACCCCCAAATTGGGTCGCAGCGGAATAAGGGTCCGGGGCGTGTTACTTCAAGATCAATAGCACAAGATATATAAGAACGACACAAAAAGTCATTTAAAATGATACATTGGATTTAATTGAAAGACTTAATACAAAAGCATATAGCTTTACTTGTTCATTGTTGAATATTTCAAAAGTTGACAATACATTTCCCAAAATATGATGCACCTAAATCTTTAAGCGTGCAATCCAAAATGTAACCCAATGCATCCTTGGCATCCCATGCCTATTGACCTCCTAAAAACATTGCTTAAAAACGTCAACAATAATGTTGGTGAATTCATAGGTTTGATAAATCAAAATATGCAGGACCGCAAGACTTTTCCCGTGATAATGCAACACATGCAGGCATCACAAAACTAGATTACATTTACACTAAGCTCATGACACTGAAGCTCGACAGTCTTGTTCGCAAAATATTGCTACTCAGCCCGCAATGATGTTTTAACCCGAAACATCTAAAATTCGACATGCTATAACGTTCGTTCCCGGTGATAGCTAGTCACCCGAACGGGGAGGTCGTTTCCCGAATAGATCTATTAAATAACATTCGCGCTCACATAATGTAATTCCCAACTACATCTATGCAATTGACAGTTCATGATAATGGGCTTAACTTGGGTTATCGCTACTTAGGCAAACATGTAATCAATACTTGCGTCCAATTTATAAAACAAAGCATGTTTCCACCCCATAATTATAAATCATTGAAATCGTAAAAATGTGGGGCTATGAACTCACCTTGAGTTCTGATAATCCAAATATCGCAGATAAAGCGTCACGTAAAAGATCGAATGCAACCTAAATTATCATAGGTCGTATAAGTACCGAGTACTTGAATATAATCTTATAGTTGTTACCATGCATAAGTCTATATAGATAATCACCATCTAAGATGGTTTTAAGTGGAAAACATGTTTATAAATTTAAAATGTTTATTAAACATACTTTGGTTTAAATCGTCATAACTTTTTCGTTTTTAATCCGTTTCTTGTGTTTTTATTGGCCCATCTTTTCGTTATTAAGACGAGTTATCATAATTTACATTTTCATATTTTGACCCCCTAGTGAATCAGTTAACTTTTACTGTTCACATCAGACGTAAGCTTTATTTAAATCGTATTTGTTGTCGTAAAACCCGTAAATGTCGTATTTTATTCGTTATAGCTCCGTTTTTAACGATTCTTTCGAGGACGTTCTCGTATTTGAAAGTTCTATATATTTATGAGGTTTACAAAAATATAACTTTCTGTCATGAATAGTAACTTTTATAAAAATAGTTTTATAAAAGTATTAATTGTCGTAAACTTGCGAAATTCATAACTCGTTCGTTATTAATTGAAAAATTACGATTCTTATCATTTTGGAATCCTAAAAATATGTATAATTTGTTAAAAATATCAACACTTGCTGTTTATAATTTTTATAAAAATGTTTTTATAAAAATTTATTTACGACTCCGTTTATTAACGTATAACTTGTTTTTACCGTAACTTTTTCGTTATTAATCCGTTTGACAAGTTTCTTACCTTTTCGGAATCGTCGTGAAATGTATTATCTTATAAAAACATAAAATAAATATGTTTTATCCACGAATTTGGACAGAATGTTTGATTGAGTTTGTTAAGTCCATTTATATCCTTGTTTTCATACTTTTCTACTTTTGTAAACTACCACAAGTCTTATATTTCATATAGGTCATATGTGTTACATATATTAAGAGTCCATGGTTCCATAATTGTCCTCATATGTCCAAATTTACCAAGTCCATATTATACTTTTAACCTTTAACTTTCATAAATAACCTTTTTATCACAAATTTATACTTAGTCACTTTTACATATAAACCATAAGTGTACAAGTTTTCTCATCTTGATATAACCTCATTTTAATGATCATATAACATCAATATAAGTCCATAATTAACCTTAACATGTCATTTGTATTTCTTTCACTTGAAACATATTAAGAACTATTATAAACCCTAATTAACCCATAATCATTTTTACACCAAAATAACTTAATACAATATTTTATCATCACTTTTAACATGATATATGTAATAACACAACATATATAAAAGTAATCCATGTGATCATTTCAAGTATAAATCTCATTTTCATGATAAAATCCTAAATGGTGATTTAAGCTAACATAGAATAACCATATGCATAAAAATGAAAATTGTAAGAACATAAAGAGTTCAAGTAGACCTTAGGATGTGTGTAGATGATGATAAACAAATGCTAAACCCTTGTTTAGCCCTAGAATCCAATCTTGCACAAAGAAACCCTAGCTTTCCTTAATTAAAAACCCTAGCTTTCTTTCTCTTGATTAATACTTGGAAATGGTTTTATTAACAGCTCCATGGCTTAGTTCAGCCTGTGATGTTGGTCGTTTGTTAAGGTGTTCACCAACAACCGTATTTCACTCTTTTTCCTTCATTTTGATTTTTACCCTGTCTTCCTTAATCCCAAGAGAGACTTCTCTGGTGGAAATATTAATCTCAACATGAATGTTTGCTAAAAAAGGTCAACCAAGAATGATAGTTTTACTGTTTAATTCCTTTGTATCAATGATTACAAAGTCAAAAGTGAAAGAAAACTTAATATCTCTTTACCAGGGACATTTTTCAACTTATCCTGGGAGACACATAGTTTTATTAGACATTTTCTACTATTATTGTTAGATGCTTTGGTTGGGCAAGGCTTAATTCATCCACCATAGATCAGACTAATATTTACGTGGTTCTAGTTGCTATTGCATTTATGTATAATTATCAATGAACAAGGGATAGTAAGACTTCCTGGGTTTGGCTTCTCAAGTAGGCTTGATATCCTTTCAATTTGGCTGGTTTCTTTCTGATGCACGTCATTTTTTGGTGTGTGAACCATCATTCACTCACTCACTGCATGTTCTTCCCTTCGAAGTTGATCGATCTGGGCTTCCCACTTTCTTAGGGCATCATCCCTGGCTTGCCTCCTTAGGTTTGAATGACTATCGTTCCTTTTTTGTAGAATTTTCTAGCATTTCTCTAACTCTGCTTCAAACCAATCACCTATGCCCTGATTGCTCTATTCTTCAATTTCCCTAGCATATTTGCTCATGGTTCTAGTGATTTTAGGGTGAACAGGGGATTGTGATGCTTGAAGGTAAGGGTTGGTTTTTGTATCTAATGGTGGATCGGGACTTTTATGACGGGGACTTAAATGGTCCCTGTGTGTGGTAAGGACATGGGCTTTGGCCGAGTGTGGTTGATATTTACTGTAATCCTGGGTTTTCATTGTTTCTTCATATTCCAGGTATTCCGTGATGGTCATATCATCAACCTTTTTAGGTATCTGACTTTCTTGTCTCATCCTAAAATACTGTTCATTGGTGAGATCTTCAATGTCAACCTCATCCATGATGTTTCCTAGAGAATAAATAGAGGTAAAAAAAAGACATAATAGCAAAAATTCAAATTACTACTAATTTTTAGCTCCCTGGCAGTGGCGCCAAAAACTTGATGCGTATTTTCTTTTAAAATATATTTTAATTAAGTTTTAAATTTAATAGGGCTAGCAGGTAGTGATGGAGATGATATAGGTAGAGGTGGTGATAGTGGTAGTGGTGATAGTAACAGGGGTAGTGGTGGAGAAGGAATCTGAGTCAGTGGTGATGACCATGGGGAAAGTGGTGATGGTGGTGGAGTAGGTATAGCAAGGAGTCTGGCAACCTCCGTATCAGACCAGAATGGTGTAGGTGGCTCAGCTCAAATCGATATCCTAGCAGTAACCCGGTATGCAGGATGTGGTGGTGGTATGGCCGTAGACTCGTCGGTCTCAAACGGCTCAGTCTCCTTAGCATATGGGGCATGATCAACAGCTGGTAAAGCAACAACTGTAGAGTCAGCAAGAGCTGGGTGCTCCTCCTCCTCTTCCTCATCCCCCTCAATATCAACTTCCTCATCCTCGTCATCATCGGATGACTCATCCTCATCATCGCCATCGTCTCCTCCGTCGGCAGGATAATCGGCAGGATTCTCCTCAGGGTCCTCATCATCATCCTCCTCTGAATCCTCCTCAAGATCTGACTCAGGAACATAGCCTGGTGATTTAGCAGTGGGTGAGGCAGCAGCAGGTAGGGGCTACTCCTCAGTTGGGAGTACCTCATCCTCTGGTGGCATGAACTCTGGATAAACCGGCTCTGGAACAAAGTCTGGTGAAGGTGGGTACTCAGGACCCGTCACATAATCAGAAGATGGCATGGCCTGAAAAGCAACTACCACATATGCATATGAATCCTCTAGCATCACGGGTGGTCCATCGACTCCCGGTGATCCGATATCTGACAACCCTCCAAATGGACTGGACACAGTAGTGTATGTAACCATGGAATCCTAAGAATTCGACATAACAGTATCTAGAAATCCAAAATAGCTTATATTAGTATTTAATATAAGACTCTTATAGTAATATACATTTATAACATAACATGTATATCAATCCTAAATGCATCTAGTCTTAACCAACTAATGCAACAACTAGTGTATGTATGTCCCGTGAAAATCCCTTTGTATGAATGCAATGTTTGAAAACGGTTATAGTCTAGCAAAAATATTTGACCTGGTTCTCTATAACCTTGGCTCTTGATACCAATCTGTAACACCCCCAAAATGGATCGCATCAGAATATGGGTCTGGGGGTGGTACTTCATAGATCAACAACACAAGATATATATAAGAACGACCATTTAAAAGTCGTTTAAAACCGATACATTGGATTTAACAAATTGTTGTTACATAAGTCCGAAACTTCACTTGTTCAAAATACAAATTACAAAGATTCTAGTCCATAACAAATGTTTCCCAAAATGTAATGCAACCAAATCTTTAATGCATGACTTCCAAAATAACGACCAACAATGTATCCCTTATCTTGTACCTTACTGATCTCCTGAGAAAACATTGCTTAAAACGTCAACAACAATGTTGGTGAATTCATAGGTTTGTAAAATTGTATAATGTAGGACCGCAAGATTTTCCCATGATAATGCAACAGATGCAAACATCATAACATGTGATTACGTTTCCCTAAGCCGTTTCCCTAAGATCATGACACTGAGCTAGCTGACATGTAGGAATTGCATTATAAATGCCAATGGTATGTTCTTAAAGACACATCCTTATCTTAATAAAAAAGAGCTAAATAACCCATAAAACGGACTTAAATTTAAAAAAGGCCAAATTTATGCCTTGTTTTGTGTTATTACTGTGCAGGTACTGGAATATTCATTAAAAAAGAACAAAAAACCAAAGCACAAAACCGGACAAACCGAGCCGGAGAATGGAAAAAGAAAAACAAAGAAACAAAAAGAAATAAAGACCAAAAAAAAAAAGGAAAAACAAATTTAAAGGGGAAAGAGCGTGGAAAATAACCAACAAAAGCAAGGACGTCTATGAAAACCAAAGCCGAAGACGTATGCATCTTATTGGGCCAACCCGCACCCAAGTTAATGGGTCGAGTCAGCCCGTTAAGCTTAAATATTAAAATAAAAGCCCAAAAAACCCAAATAACCAAAATAAACCAAACTGGCCCAACATAAGCCCAAGTCCAACACCCTAACAGCCCAACCCATAATCCTGTTAAACCTATTACACCACCAGTCCTTAGGGACTTTCACCGTTAGTCCAAACCCTTTCACCGTTAGTCCCTAAAACTTAACCCCGTTATCCCTTTTACCCCTTAACCCTTAACGCCCGTTAAACTTTCAAAATACAATTTAATAAGCCCGAGAAGGGCGGGAAGGCCAAATCCACGCCCAAACCCTTTCCCCAAGGCTACAATTTGCTTTCAACATAATCTTACGCAATCTCTGACACCTCAGTGCCACGTTGGCACTCTCAAATTGGATCAAAACGCGTCAAGGAATTGGAGGAAGGTCAAATGGAGTTTTAATGCTAATTGGGACAACTATGGCATGATTGAGGATTGATTGAAGATCATGGAGATTGGTTGGGGTGATTGACACGCGATTTTGAAGCCCTTACCTCACCACACAAGCCCTATAAATAGTCAAGAATTTCGAAGCAAGAAGATATCTAGTTTTAGGAGTAGATTAGTTCTACTTATTTACCAGCTTATTTTCATGTTTTTTTTCATCTCTTAAATATTGTTAATTTACTTTTAAGTTTTGTACCATCAAGGATTATGCAGTAAAAGTGAGTTCTCATTTTCTCTTTAAAAGCTTATTCTCTGTATTTGTTTACCTACTGCTTATTTTCTGCTTATTATTGCTTATGGCTGCTTATTTTGTCCTTATAAATGTTTTTAAAGTTTGTGTTATGACTTTTAAGGCATTTGAAAGTTGTTTCTTAAAAACTGCCTTATTTGTGCTTTAAGTCTGCTATTTGGGGTAGCTTATGATTAAGTGCTTATCCTTAGTTTAAACTTGCTTATTAATGATGAATATGCTTAGTTAAAACTTCTGTCTTCAAAAAATCTTAGCTAAATTCAGTCTTTCATAGTTTTAAAATGGAATTTGAAACTTTAAAGGGGTGTTTGGGACAACAGCTTTAACCAATGTTAAAGCTGTTTGACCTAACTCTGGCTTTTTAGTCAGCTTTGATAAGCTCATTTTAGGTCTAAAGTTCTGTTATCAAAAGCTCTTTTGGTTTAAATCTAAGTTTTCAGGTTTTGTTTTTCATTGGTTAGAATCTGTAGAATCCTAGTATAATAAGTTAGCTTATTTGAGTTAGATCTTGATAAGGTTCTTCTAGATGTTGTTTTCTTGTTTGATTTAAGCTAAAAATGCAGTAGAAGAAGTTAAATTAAGTGTGCACTTGCAATTTGAGTTCCAGTCCAAACCTGTCAAAACTTTAAGTTTTTATTTCCAAAGTCTTAAAAGCCATTTTTCAAGCTCAAATTTCAGCTAGCAAAAGCTTG
>BQNB010045774.1:0-11711 GCA_026074375.1 Tanacetum coccineum | reverse complement strand
CATTTTGTCATTTTCAAAACGTAGAGAGGTCGAAAAATATAAATAATGTTTTTAGACATTATTTGTATTAACAATCTCCCCCTTTTTGGTGATAACAAAATATAAACTCATTTTACATAAACATAAAAATTTCAAGTTATTAATGAGTTTTAATCTATTTCTCTCCCTTTTTGTCGAATCCAAAAAGGTAGATTGTCGAGTTGAGAAGCAAAAGAAATCGACAATGCTAAAACTCTCCTTGATGTATACCCCCTCGTTTGGGACACCAAGGGATCGAGCTATGGTTAATTGCTATAAAAACGAGTTAGAGAAAGCAAGTGCAATATATATTCCAACTTGTAGCAATATGATGGCAAATATTTATGGCTACTAGAGGAGAATAAATAGCCAGCATAAAAGAATACACTAATCACTTATCATAAAATAAAGTCATTCATTCATTCATAAAATAAAAGAGATTCATACTTGAAAGCTATAAATTTTACAAGACTAGAAATTAAACATAGAGGCAAATCATAAAGAAGCATCCTACACTAGAACTAAACTAGTTGATTCTTGATGTTTAGAAATTGCCTTGAACAAAAGACGAGTTGTTATTTATTTAGATAAATTAAACATATGAGAATGTTTAATTTTGACGAGGTGATAGTGGAGAGGTTGGTGAGGGATTTTTTGGTGGAATATGAGCTCGAACAAGGAGACGAGTGAGAAGAAATTGGATGAAATTGAGTTCATCTCTCAAAGAATGAAATTAATTTTGGGTGTACATGCAACAATGACAAAAACCTAAGTGAAAGTTGACTTGGTCAAGATTATCGGGGTGAGTCAACTGTGGCGATGAAGAGTGTGAAGAAGGTGGTGCTTGAGAGTAGACATTTGTTGCATTTTGAAGATTTGTTTCAAGAAGGTGGGATATGTAATGGAGTTGATTCAACATTTGATCCCTAAGTGGATTTTGAGAAGGTGGTTGAGAATGTTGAAAGTTTACAACTCTTAAAGGTGATGGTGGTGAGACATTTTGGGATTGAGGTGGTGATTGTAGTGAAGAGGTTGTTCTTCTCCAAACTTGTCTTACCGAGATTCGTGGTTTTCTTAAGAAGTTGGAGAGGGATATGAGGAGGACATGATGGATGAATAAGAATAGAAGAGAATATGATGGGATGAAGAAGAATGAGGAAGATGAAGTGTTCATATAGTGGAAGAGGTGATGTACTTTTGGAAAAGCATGGGATTGAAAATTTTGAGGTGAAAGATGTGTGTGGTTAAACAAAGAAAGGACAGCTGAGACTAGTATATAGAGGGTCAAAGATGCGGAAAAAGAGGAAACAGTAAAAAGTTCGTGACCCTGCTGACGGGGGTCCCATAAATACTGGGCGGTCCCAGATAAATTCCTATTTCTTAAGAATTCCCTGTTTTTCAAATTTGTGCAGAAAAAGGAAGGCTAGTGACAACTTTGTGCAGCAATTCCTATTTCTTAAGAATCAACTAATCTAGCTTATTATATGATTAAGCTAGTCTAATTCAAGTATAGGCACAAAGATAAATATCTAAGCATGCAAAATAATTTCACACACACACATACATATATACATATATATATATATATATATATATATATATATATATTTATATATATATATATATATATATATATGTGTGTGTGTGTGTGTGTGTGTGTGTGTATAATATTCCGGTAAATGCAAAATAAGATTTAGGATGATAAAATTGACCAGGATGATAAAATTAAATGATCATCCAAGGAAAATTATGTTGCCAAATCATACCAAGAAAAATCATAAGTCTAGGTAGCAAAGTGTAAGAAGTAGCAAATCAACATCAACACGATAAATAAATGTTAGTACTACTAATAATAATAATGTATTTAGCAATTCTTCAAATTGCTCACTTCCGTCTACCCTTAAGCAAGTTCTTGAGCTCTTTTCCAATTGACCTAAGCCCGCTTCGATGCTCATCTCGTAGTTGAACTTGAAGATTTTAGATTTGGGTTTAAGGAGTGTGAAGGGTTTGCATGTTTTGATTATTATGAGGTGGATTTATAAACAAAGAGTTGACAACTCGAGTGTGGGAGGAAACACTAGTACGAGAAGTTCCTTCATCATTTACATCATTATCATCATCTATGTGATGAGAGAATGATGGATGATTGATGGCGGAAGATAAAGAAGTAGAGGTAGAATGATGACAACTTTTCGTGCCATGATCCGCTCGCGTCTTTCGCTCATAATGAGGAGCGAGAGGATACATAACACGATCATACAAGATATATCGATCACTGGACAACTCAGGAAAGTTAGACACGATACGATTGAGTAATCTAGTCAACAACATCCCATAAGGTGATTGACCTTAGATTGACGCCTAACAGTTTCCATTCAATTAAGGATAAAGAAAGCAAGATTGTATTTTGTGGAAGTCGCAATGCAATATAGCATGTGACATAGGTAAGCTGGTACAAGATCCCGATTACCCCCCAAACAAAGTACATTTTCACAGATGATTTCCACCCAAGTTTTCGTGTGAGTTTAAATTTCATGATTTAAAATTTGGTTTTCTTCAACCTCAATAGTTTTACCATGACGAGTATGGGTTAGAGGTCTCTCCCGGTTATGGGTGTTAACGAGTCGAGCTTTTAACGAGCTACTCGAGCTCAAGCTCGTTTAACTCGAGCTCGAGCTTGATAATTATTAAACTCGAGTCGAGCTCGAACAAGTTTTTATGCTCGATTATACTAACGAGCCGAGCTGTACAATGAAACTTTCGACTCAGCTCGTTCGTAAGCTCGTTTAAGTATCTCGAGCCGAACGAGCCGAACGAGTCGAACGAGCTACTCGAGCTTAACAAGCCGAACGAGCTTAAAAAGCCGAACAAGAAATAAATAGTTTTTTAGTATTTTATGTTTAAAAGTTTACACTTTTTATAAATTATAAATATAAATTGAATACGAAAGTGTAAGTGTATTTAGTTCTAGATTTTACTCAGACTTGCTACCACAGCATTGGATTGTAAAATTGGAACTCTTAAATATGTTCCTTACTCGTTATATACTGTTGGCTTTAATTTATAGTCTAATCACTCCATACCTTTTACCTTCATCTTCCGATGTGGGATTAATCCACTTGATTTTGTACGATCATACTTGCACACCGTTTTTCATTAGCACTATGGATAACAATCATAAGATTAATTACTTATCATATCTTCAAAAAATTTATATCAATAAATTATTATCAAATATATAATATCTATATCTATTTGTAACATTTTAATAGATATAACACACATTATAAATGCATAGACTTGAATTAGATGTTTTCTTAGTCTTTTAGATGTATAATAAGAAGAAGTATTATGGTGACGGAAGTTCGTGTCACAGAAATGAGAAGTATTAGGTCGTGAGAAAAAGGATATCATTGAACATGTATTAGGTCATGAGGACAAGGATATCCGTGAACATGTACATGTGAAGATGAATTGAGCTTTATCATGGCACGAAATAACTTGTTTTTTTTATGAAAGAAGTAATATATAGATAAATAAATATATAAATATATTAATATATAAATTATGGGGTGTTTGTTTGATTGCTTATTTTTTAAGCTTTTGATGCAAACCGATCTATCAATTTAATGTATTTGAGAGAGTTTGTTTATACCGTATGTGCTTTATTTTATCTTACAAGTTACAAGTCATAGATATTCATCTATTTATTGTTTATTATATAATTGTTGAGATAAATATGTGTGATGTGCAAACATATACATATTTCTTTGCATCTATATCTTTCACTTGAATTTGAATTAAAAATATCTTGAGTGTATAAAGACTCTGACCCCTTACTCAAGTCACTGATCGTACACATAGAGTCAGTGAGTTACCTTCAAGTGTTCAGCCGAGTATAAGAGAAAAGACTCACCACTTCCTGAGGCAGAACTCAGTATGTGAAGTCCTTGAACCAAAAAAGAAGGTAATGTTTTGAGTGAGTATTGATGACTCACTGAAACCCCTACTATCTCCTCAAGACTTTTAAGTCACCCTGAAGACTTTGATAAATATATAACTTAACTTTAAGTCAGAATTTTCTTAGATAGATAATTGAAAAGTACTTATCAAGAAAGTTAATAAAGTACAAAAGTGGTTGTAAAAAAAGCAATTGTCAACATTGCTTATTAAAAGTATGGTTAGACATCTACTAGGAATAGTATATACTATAGTACAAATGTACTTAGCCAATAAAAACTCGACACGATACTTTATCCTTTGGTTAATACCTTTTGATTTGCCCATAAAAGGAAAGCTTGTAAATGAGTAAATGTTTAAGCTTTTGTAATTAAAGTGAGACACTTTCAAAAACGCATTTACTCATCTCAAGTTAAACTAAGTCCCAGATTCATAAATCTGCTGGTTTAGCATAGTTCACAGTCAAATACTAAGCTTTGCTTATTTATTTGTAATCGTTTCTTTTTTTCTAGCTCATTCTTAGTGTTTTAATAAAATCCGCCGTTCAAAAAAAACGTATTACATGTTTTCATTGAGCGTTAACAGATGACGTTATCTCATCTTTTAAGCCTTACATGTTATTCTCAAACATTATTTGACCAAGTATATCAAATGTATTACGATGTAATTAATTAACATAGTCAAATGATAATAACTAAATATCAAATTCAATCAATAAATATCCAACTATTTGTAAAGAAAAAGTACAACCCGTTCTAAACATATGTAGTTAGGGGTGGCAATCGAGTCGTGTTCGGGTTGAACTGTTCGGGTTCGCGAGTTGACGGGTTATTATAACCTCTACCCAAACACAACCTATTTATTAATCGTGTCAAGAAACTCAACCCTAACCCATACATGCATAACACGTGTAACCCGTTTTCTGTTTAACATGTTTAAGTAAATACGTTAAACGATAAATAAGATTTGTCATTTATCGATTTAACTAGTATAAATGCAAAAATGATATAATGATTTAAAAAATGATAAACATAAAATATAAATAACCATATGGCAATTTCAATGATATATGATTTATAATCGTAATTTACTCATATCAAGTACGTAGTACATAACAAAATACATTCGTTCCAAATCCAATGTAAAATTCAAGATATATTTTATTTTTTGAGGCTTATATATACTTCAACGGGTTTACGTGTTAACCGATTTAGTACTTACTTAACCCATACATGACCCATTTATTAAACGGGTTGACTTGTTTTTAACCCAAACCCGTTTATCCTCAACCCAAACCTGTTTAACTTTATGTCGGGTTCATGTCATTTATCGTGTCGTGTCGATAATTGCCACCTGTCAAATATGGTCATATGGATACCAATATTTGAATGCTAAAAACATATGTAAAATCGCTTAAATATTGGTATGTGCTTAATTACACATACCTTTTACCTATTTAAACGACCAAAAACGAACATAAAATGCCAAATGTATGCTTGTTTTGTGATTTATGCTATGCAGGTACCAGATATTCACTAAAGGACAAAAAATGAAGCTAAAACGAACAAAACCGAGCACGGAAATAGAAAGAGCGTGAAAAGTCAAAAAGTCAAAGTCAAAGTCAACCAAAAAGTCAACCAAGTCAAGGTCAAAAGTCAAAGACGAAGCCAAACCGAAGAAATCTTAAATGGGCCAACCCTCACCCATTTAATGGGCCGGGTCAGCCCATTAAGCTTGTTATATAAACCTTTTATGTTTGAAAAGGTCCAAGTCCAAAATCCTAGCCCTAAACCCCTCTTATATATAAACCGGCCCAAACCATGGCCCAAACCAACTTAACCATACACCCTATAACTTGTTACACCGTTAGTCCTTGTGTTTTTACACCATTAGTCCTTAGGGACTAACGTGGTTAGTCCCTAACACCCAACATCATTAACCCCGTTACCCTGCTCATAACAAAACCCAAAATCCCTTTCCCGCCCAAAATACTGTTCACCCGTCACTATCCCTACCTCCCCTTGCAAACGACAAAACAGTGTCACACCCCTTAAACCCAAACCCTACACCATCCACCTTGGCAATCCCATAAAGTTTCATTGGCTACAAACCTGGATTCAAGATTAAGGGCTAGGATCATCCCCCTTGGTGACCAAGAAAGATTAATGGCTATGATGATGATTTTGAGTTCCTCACACAACAAAAACACCTTTGGTTTTATCACACAAAAGAAACACAATGGGAAGAAGACAAGAAGATAAAGACCAAGTCCAAGAATTCTAGTTCAGCTATAAATAGGGCCCCTTTGTAAGCCAAAAGGCATCCAATTTTCAGTTTTTAGCTTACATTAGTTTATTATACTTGTTTTAAAAGTTTTGTACTGTTTTATTTAAGTTAATGAAATTTAAGTTTTATGTTAAAATCTTGTTTTTAAGTTAAATTATTTTATGTTTTAAAACTGTTTTATAAGCTCACAAAAGCTCTTTTTACTACTTACTTAAGCTGTTAACTTAAGCATTATAAGTTACTTAAGCTGTTAACTTAAGCATTATAAGTTTTCCCATAACTTATAAAGCTTAAGTCCATTTTTTACCAAAATTCACTAAAAAAGCTTTTTGGATGATAAGCTTACAATGGAAGAGCTTATGGGTATTTACTGGCTTATTTGATAAGCCAGAGCTTGTTGATAAGCTCATTGAGCATTGTTAGCCTTGTTTTGAGAAAATGCTTAAGTAAGTCCTCATTTCCTTTTATTTAGCTTATTTTTGTCTTATCTAGTTAGATCTACTTATTTGCTTATTTAGTTCTTAAACTTGCTTCTATTTGTCTTATTTGTTCTTATTATGTTTAGATCTAAGCTAGTTATTAGTTGATTTAAGTTTTAAGGCTATTTGCTCTAGTTTTCATTAAAACTGTCCAAAAGTACCAATAAGCTTAGCTTATTGGTATGTGCTTATTTTCTTAAAGTATTTGCTTAAAAGTATTTTAATATAGCTAAGTTTGATCAGTTTTCAATAATTTGTGGCTTTTAAGGAATAAATCAACTTAAAATTAGAAATTGGATTCTTAAAGGGGTGTTTGGGCCAAACTGGTTTGGGGGTGATTTTCTAAGTTAAACTGGTCTTTGTATTTAAAGCCATCTTTGCTTAGCTTAATTATACACTTAGGTTCTGTTTTTATAAATTTTTATAGTCTAAAACTCTTTTTCAAAGTTTTTTCTACTTATGGTTCATAACTGTGATTTTAAAAGAGCTTGTATGAGTTTTTAAGTTAGACTTTATAAAAATGCTTTTTGTTGTTGTTTTATGCTTTCTAAAAGTCTCATTATGCACTAGGATTATGCTTGTTAAGGTTTGCATTTGTGCCTTGAGGTTTAGCAAAGTCTGTCAATCCCATAGCATAACAGTTTTTAAGTCTCAAATGCCACTTTTTGATCCAATTTTTAGTATGGTGTAAGTTAGTTATAGGTCCTGATTTTTAGAATGCAAGTAGTTTAGTGTTTAAGCTCAATCTATTTGGGCTTATTTTACATTTTTGAGCTTATTTGCTTAGCTTAATTGTAGGCTGTAAGTAGTTTATTAGGACTACTTAATCTAGAAATCCAAGCTTGCATAATCTGCTTATTTACTTATTTAAGTATCTAAGTTGTTTTGATTGCTTATTCCTTGTTCTTAGTGCTTATTAGGGGTAGCTTCAGGTCACATTTTAGCTTATTAACATTTCATTTGCTTATTGTGTTTAAAAGATCAAACAGTTTTAGCTTTTTCTTTACTTAGTGTTAAAACACCATTCTGTCAGCTTTATTTTGCTTATTACCAGCTTATTTCTATGTTTTGTAAAAAGTCCCTTTTTTAAACTTTGTTATTTCAGCTTATTTTATAAGTTTTAAAAAAAAAGAAAAAAATGTTTTTAAAAAAGGAGAGGCCACAAGACTCGAACCTGTGACCTCTCCCTTTATACCAAAGCCTCAACACACACACTCACTACCACAGCACCAGATAGGGCCATCTATTTATAACTTGCACAATCAAATATTTAACCCCTTTTTGCACAAAAAGCCTATCAGCCACATTTAGCTTATTTCTGGCTTATTTCATTAAGCACCTTTCAAGTTTTTATTTTTCTTAGATTTAGCTTTATTCAAACTACTTTTCAGAATTTTTTTTAGATTTTTCTAACTTCGTTTAGTATTTTTAATTATTTTTTTTATTAAAACTGTTTTTAATTCATATTAAATAAAATAAAAATCAAAAAATATAATTCTTTTTTTTAAATTTTCTTTTATCATTTAGGACTTAGGAAAATTAAATTTTCATTGGTAGGGTTAAAATTGCACGTTTTAGGTTTTCGAGTCGCGTTTTTAATTCCCATTTACATTTTTAAATTTCGTTTTTGCTTTCGTTTTTAGTGTAGCTTTCCTTTTAATCGTTTTTCCTGTAGATTTAGAAAATCCAATCAAAATCTTTGTTATTCAAACATCAAATATCAAACCGACTTTCGACTCTCAAATTTGCACTCCTCGTTGGGAAAAACGACCCGGGAATATCATATACTACTCGGATTTCATTGATTTTCTTTCTTTAAACCTTTTCAAGGGTCACTTGATTTGGTTTGGTTAATATAAGTAGTATTATTATTTATATATACCTAAAGCGAGAAATCACTTATCTAGGGTTTGTGTTGATTACGTATCATAGGTTTTTAAATGTGGGCTTTCTGGTTATGAACTTTTTAAGGTTCGTCTTTTGTGTGGTTTTGGTAATCGATTTGGTGCTTTCATAGATTTATCTACTGCTGGGTTGTTTGATGATTGATCTACTCATTTGTAATGACATACTAATCCCTTATTAGGGCTTGGGTTATCTTTTAGATCGTTTGGCTGATCTGCCTATTCTTAACGAAACGACCACTTCCTATCGTTAGGGTTTGGTTTATATTATAGATCGTTGGCTACTGGAAGAAGTCCGATGGAAGTAAACCCTAATTTTTAGGGTTTTATAATTATTGATCAGCTAAGCGGTTTGTTTATCACTGTTCGTGGGGTTAGAGAGTTGGAAGTTCAAGTTTGTTAGGGTATTCTTGTTCAAAAACCCTAGATTCTATATTATCTGATCCGTGTTGTGTTGGGATACATTCTTATCAATGTTATTACTATTCAAATGTTCTTGAATTATAATAATAGTTGTTGCACTGGATTGGGGGATTGATCAAAAGCTGATGCGTGACCTGATTGTTAGGGCTTTTCGAAACCTTAATATGTAGGGTTCTTCTTAATTATATCGATCCTTATTGGCTTGGTTGTTAGTAGAAGCATGATGGTGTCATGCTACTGGTGCGTTGAGACTGTATGTCTTCTTTGGAATTTGGGGTACACGCTGCAATGTGAGGCATTTATGTATACGGTTATTGTCTTTCGAAGATAGGTCATTGATGTTATTGTTTCGTTATGTACCGGTGTCAGCTGTTATGTCTTTTGATGGCATACATCTTGGTACCTATATTGTTCGTCTAATATGGTGGCATGAAGACGATGGAAGTTCTATGGCGGATATAAGGTTTAAGTTCTTGATTATTGGAGCAATAGTTGGTCTTTTTGATCAATATGTTATCTGAATTCAAAGTTGTAGTAGGAAGTATATTTTTTTACTTTCTTTTGTAGTCATAAGATTGGTGTGTCTTTCTTATGTCGGGCGTTAGGTCAGTAGCACATAGGTGCTTGTATGTGTCCATTTTTTGGACTGAGATAAGGGACATCACCCTTATCCTTTTGTACTTTAACGTTTTTTGGTGTAATACATTTACCGGGGAAACCCTTTACCCAAAAAAAAGATGACACGATTGTTTGGCGTGATGTTTGAGGGGTTTTTCAATGCTTCTCGATTGCTGGAGCATGGGATTATCTTTGGTTGAGAGCTGATGTTGTTAATTGGTATCATGTCATTTGGTTTCCTCATTGTATCCCTAGGCATGCTATTCATATGTGGCTCGTGATCAAGGAGAAGTTGAAGACTCAAGATAGGCTGCGGCAATGGGATGTCGGTCCTAGTATTGACTTAAACCTGCTTAAATGCCCCTTGTGTGATATGGTCCCTGATTCTCATTCTCATTTTTTTTGAATGCTTGTTGCCTCCTCGCTTTGTGGATGTTCTTGCATTTCTTATTCCATCTAAGGGATCCTCGGTTTCCAATGTTATCTCATAGATTGTTCTTGCTGCTATGACTTACTTCTTATGGAATGAACGGAATTCAAGATTGTTTAAGAAAAAGAAGTCGACTGCGGATCAGATTGTGCAACATATTACATCATTGGTGCGGATGAAGCTTGTTACTTTCAAGTTCAAGAGGATTACTGTCGGGTCTCGTTTGCTGCTTGACCAATGGAAGATTCCAAGCTCTTGTTTTGATCATGATGGGAGTTCCAGGTGAGGGTTGTACTCTTTTTTCCTTATCTAAGGTTTTTCTTGGTAAGGTGTTTTAAGGAGGCAGACTCTCCTGGATCATCTTCGCTCCTATTGTGTTGCTGCTTGTTTGCGGGATGCTCACTGGATTTCATGTTCTCGTCTTGGTTTATGTCTAGCTTAGTTGGCCATATTGTTATTTTGTAATGCATTTCTAGGCTTAGTTTGTGTTTATGGCATGTCATAAACACTTGTTTATCAAGCTGCTTCTAGCTTGAGGTTAATGTGGTACTTCAGCCACATTCCATGTACTTAACTGTTTTTTTTGTTAATATATTTACCAGGGTAAAACCCTTTAACCAAAAAAATCAACCATATAAGGGGCAAGGTAGTATGAAGACTGTTACCTGATAGTATCCTTTCTACACAATCATGTTTTCCTAGACATATCAACAGCGATACAGACAAAAGCTGGTTTTCTAAGACCTAAAATGCATATTCATCACAAGAAGCAACACCACTAAGATCTACATCCTAGATTTCATACAATCATAAATGAACACAATAGAAGGTTTAGCCAATCATGTTAAAGATAAAGCAAGAACATATAAGAATCACACAACAAGACATATTGAATGATTAAGATAGTCATACTAGATTAAAAAAATTCATAGAGAGAAAAAATTTGAAGAGACATGTTTTGAAAGCATTTGAAACTCTCGCTCGAACTTCATTTATACACCCATGTTAATATTAATCAACATTTCTAGGTGCGTAAATGTTATCGATTGTCGAGAGACATGTCGGAGAAGATTATTTTTGGTATTTTGAAATTTTTGATTTTATATTTTGCTTTTTAGGTCTTATAATTTTATATTTTCCTTTTTGATAGATATTTACAGATGTGTAATGTTTTAGATACACAAAAGAAGATATGAGAGGGTGTGTCTAAAAGCATTAAAACTTGGTTTTCAAAAAGCTCCCCCTCAAAAAATTGATCCACTTATAAAGAATGATTCGAATTTTGAAAGTGACAAGAGAAGGGAGTGTTGAACACATAATTTTGAAAGATTTTGAAAATCCTTTTTGAAAAATTCTTGAAAAATTGTGTTCAACTGTTTTGAAAACAAGAAGATTTCTCTTCTTTTGAAGGAAAAGCGCACTGAAGCATACACTCCCCTTTTATTTGAAGCTTGGGTTATGCACTAGAGTGTACATAAGCCACTCCTAGACGAACTCAGAAGATAGCTAGCAGATAGATACATGAATTCTGCCTCCAGAGTTTCAAAAACCTGTCAAAAAGAAGTAGAACTAGGAAACCCTTTATTTATAGGT
>BQNB010045773.1:26201-44096 GCA_026074375.1 Tanacetum coccineum | reverse complement strand
TACTCCTAATTCCAGATCATGAGTGGTGTAGTTCTTTTCGTAGATCTTCAGTTGTCTGGAAGCATATGAAATAACCTTCATTCTCTGCATCAGTACCGCACCTAACCCTTTTATGGATGCATCACAGTACACGACAAAATCTTCACTGCCTTCCGGTAATGCTAAGATAGGTGCAGCACATAGTTTCTGTTTCAATAGTTGAAAAGCTTCTTCCTGTTCCTCACCCCAATCGAACTTCATCAACCCCCAAACGGGAAATAAAACTTTCGTTTCTTTTTCTGAGGTTAAGGGGGGTGGGCTCTGGTTCTTTAGGCTTAGCTATTCTTTTTGGGGAGAAAATCCTTTTCAATGGAATCTCCTATTTAAGGGTAATCATTGCAAAGGGAAACCTTTAAAGGACACTGGGGAGGGAATCTTCAAAAAGGGGACGTTTTGGTTGGAGATGCCCCAATTTTATACAGCTTCCAATTTTCCCTTATCTAGGGTCCACGTTTGGGAAAATTACCATTGGCTATCAAAAAAAATAAAATCACGTTGGACCCCAAGGGGAATTTTTTTTACCGTATTGGAATCCAAAAAATTTTTTCCCACACTTAGAAAAAAAAAAACTTGGGCATCAAAGTTCCTTCCCTTTCTTCAAGCCAAAAAAAAAAATACTCCCAGATAAATAGTTTTTTAGGTGTTCTTTTCGTTAAATTTCCCTTTCTCGGTTGGTTGGGGGGAGTATATTGAGGAATGTCGTTGATTTGAAAAAAAACAACAAATCACCCCCCCAAAAAACTTTTAAATTTCCCAGGGTAATGGGCCCTTGCCCACACACGGGGGGTTCATGAGATTCCCATGAAAACAAACGGCAAGGGTTGGCGGTTGGTTCAAAACCAAAAAAAAAAGGGGGCATAAAAAAAACTCGGGGGAAAAACCACCATTAGTGTTTGTATCGTTTTTGGTTTTGAAAAGCAGTTTTGGGGGGGGAAAATAATCTTCTTTTCTTCTAAAAAAAAACCCACACCTTAACTTGGATGATTAAAAAAAAAACCTTTTGGGGGCACCCCTTTTAAAAGTCCAATTTTTTTGCGTAGATGCTTGGATCCTTGCAAAACTGGAATCAAAAAAAAAATAAAAAGGTTCATCGATCCCTTGGTAAGGGGATTAAAAAACGATTTTTTTCACTGTAAAGGTTTGTTTCCAAACTTACGGTAATCGGATACACCAATTTCGGGAAAGATCCACATCTTTCTTTTTTTGGACAAAAAAAATAAGATTGGTGCTCCCCAGGAGAGGGAAAAAACTTCTGGGTACTTATTAAAAAAAAACACCTTGTCAGGAAAAGTTTCTTTTTTTAAGGGGTTTGTTTGGGCTAGCTCCTTTCATCTCTGGGCAGGTTGCAACAGGAACGAAATTATTTGGGTGCGCGTTGGTTGGCCAAAACAGGTGGCCAAGCTCCGGGTACTTAAACTTGATTGAAATAAATTCCTCTATAACTTGCGTTTTGTCGGGGGGGTAAATCCCTGGGAAAAATTCTTTCAAAAAAATAACTTTTCCGGGGGGAAAAGGGTCTTTTGAACAAAAAACAAGCCACATCTTTCAAATTCGACCTCTCTGAAAAATTTTTGGGTTTTTTTTATCTTTTCCTTCATCTTTGAAATCAAGGAAAAAAACAACCTTTGACCCCTTCCTTGCGGTCGAAGTTACTTTTTTCTGTTGTACTGATTTGGCCCGAGATGGACTTCTTAATTCTTCCCGATTCCACTTTTAATTCCGCTTCCTTTTTTGCCCTGTTGGTTATGATCCAGGGGCAATTTCAATTTTTCTCATACGGAAAAAAACAACGGGGAATGTTTGACTTCTCCAATAACACCACAAAAAAAAAACCTTCTGACGCGCGATTGAATCGGGCCATCCCAAAAAAATACCATTTCTGATGGGATGGGACGTTCAAAAAAACTTCCTAGTTCTATAGGGGAGGTAAGGGGGTCGATTTCGAAACAAAGGTTGAATTTTTGCAACAATAAACAAAAAAGTTAAAGAGTTTACCCCAAACCCTCTTAAAAAATAGGTGTTTTTGGTTGGTAGTGGGGTACTTTTCCGGTTCGGGGGACTAACTCCCACAAATCATAAAAATTAGTTATCTAGGGTTTGTAGGGGGGGGGAAGTGAGAGTGATGTTCTTATATATCTATAACTAAAAAAAGGGGCCATAAAAAGGACACAAAAAAATACTTTTTTATTTGGCGCACCAACAAGGTGTCAAAAAAAAAATAGTACTTTGGATTGCACTAAAAAACATTACTTGGATTCAGGAAACCGGGTTGAACCCAAATTTTCACCCACGTTGTTATCTTTCCACCTGGCTGCTTTCCAGCACCATTAGGGGGGCTGGGTCTTTATTTACTCTGGCCAGGGGTGCCCTGCGTTCCTTACTTGAGTACTGGTTGATGTGGTTCGGTTTAACTTTCCCACCATTTGGGGGTTTTCCACACTGGAATTTTTCTTGCCTCTGAATTGGGGGTTCTGAGGGGTTTTCGTGGCGGGTTGCCTTGGAATTTGATTTTTCCACAGCCCTTGATTTTTCCCATTGGTTTGGGGGGGGGGGGGGGGAACAACCCCCACTTGGGTTTTTTGTGATGGTTCTTTTTCCAAAAAACCCCCACATCTTCCGGAAAAAACAAAGTGACAATCAACTTTCCTCTTGTCCTTTCCTTGGGCTTTTCCTGGGCCCCTCTTTTGGTTTGCGGGGGGGGGGGGACAAGGGTGGGGAAGCCTCGCCACAGTATTTAAAGGACTTTATGGTCCTGGCCCTTTTCCCCACAGTTTGTAAAACAAGGCAATGTGGAGGTGGGGCCATGCAAATCAAATGTGGTTGGGTTCGTCTTAACCAACCCCTTTCCATACAGGTGGGGGGTAAAACACTTGCCCCAAAGCATTAAAGGAACCCTTGCCGGGCTGTAAAACAAAACCCTTGTTGGTTCTCTAGGGCGGTTTTGTTTTCGGCGTTGAGGGTTTTGCTAGCGTTTGTTTTTTGTGATGTTTGGGGGGTTGTTGGTTGTAAGTGGCTTCGGGTTTCCATTTTCGCTTGGTTCAACCCGAGTTTTTTCCCTCCTAAACTCTGAAAACCAAATTGGGTAACATTAAAAACCTTGGAGGCCCATGTCAAAATTTGCTTCCATGCCAAAAAAAGGTTCTACTAGTTTGGATGTGGGGCACGTTTACCGTTTTTACCCTTTTGATGCTTCAACAGGGTTAGGGGGGGGGACCTTTTCGATGTAAAAAAAAAACGGGTTCCAACTAAAAAAAACCGGTCAGGCGGGTTGGGGTTACCAATCTCAGGGGATAAGAGAATGAAGGAGTTTTCCTTGGACAAAACAATTGAATTGGGTAGGCCAAGTTAAGGGGGTTTTGTTTTTAACCCCCTTTAAACTTTTAAAAAGGTTCCACCAAAAATTTCATTTTCACATTTTTGGGATTGATTTTACATTTCTAGGGGACCAGTACTTTCTGAATCAATGGTAAACATGGGGGGGGCCTTGAAAATCGCTGCCCCAAGGTATGTCTCCATGAGCCCGGTATTTGAGGGTTTAAACAGAATTTGGAAAGTTAGTATATCTTTGCGTAATCGTTCCCCCCCCCACCAAGTTAAAAAGGCAACCATCTAAGCAGTGGGTGCTTAGAAAGCCAAAAAATTTGACATCGGTCCAAACCCTTCTACCATGTTGTTAAATTCCCAAATTTGAGATTTCTTAGTTTTCTCAAAAAACCCCCATTCGAGTTATAGGCCCTTACAGCCCCCCCTTCTAAGTACAACGGAAAAGTTTTTCTCATGGGGGCATAAAACTTTGTAACACGGGGGATAAAAAATTTCCCTTAGTTAAGGTTGCCCCATGGGGTTTTTATTTTCTTTAGGGAAAAAGTTGGGGAAATCCTTAGGTTGTTTCCTCTTCTTTGAGTGCTTGCAAAGCATGAGTTAACTCAAGTGGGGTGCAGCTGCGGGAGTGGCTTCAAAAGAGCAAAAACTTTCTTTTGTGGGGCCCAATTTTTGGAGCTGGGTTTGAGGCCAATTCCTGAAGTGGGTTCCCACAATGCCCAACTGTTGAATTAATCCACAAAATTTGTTTTTCGGGTTTTGGGCGCCGTCGACACCATAACAACGGGTTGACTGGGGAGGGTTTACGGTTGATAGTTTGGGGCGGTCGTTTCCGGGGTGATTTTTTCTATAAAGGGAGGAACCAATGAATAGTGACAGTTTATGTAGGACCCATGTTTAAAAAAAAGGGTAATATGGCGTAAAAAAAAAGATAGTCCTCGGTTTTACTTACAAATATTGGCAACTTGTCCCTTTTGAAAATCAAAAATTTTTTTACTGTTATTATTCGCCCAAATAAACACGATGTTTAATTTTCCCCCAAAGAGTTACAGGGTGAATACAAAGAGTTCGCTAGGGGCCATGGGGGGGGGGACAAAAAAGCCTATTACAGCTTTAGTGGGTTATTCAAAAAGGGGAACAAATAAATAAACTAAACTAGGGTTTGGGTTTGGATTTTACACGGCTTACGATTTTGTTTGGACCAACTTTTTTTTTCCTTTGAGTGGCCTCCCTTTCCCTCTTTATTGGGGTCGTGCTTTTTCTCCTGAGCATTACTAGCACGGGGTCATTCCTTCCGGGGCATCCTTCAACAATTTTTGGGCCTAAGGGGGTTTGGAAGTATTCAAATTCGGTCACCAAATCGAGATAGTGGTCTTCCAAACGAAAAAAACATTTTCCTAAACTCGGGGGGAAGGGCCTTTTCAATCACCACCCAAGTTGTCATGATATAAATGATTTTCTGAAAAACTTTCCTCCAAAACAAGGCCATTTTGGGTAACGGGGTCCAATTTGTCCTCGAGAATGGGGTTATTTTGCCAAAAAAAAAAAAAACTGGTTCCTCTTTAAGGCACGCGTTGTGGTTAACTCAATTTTTTAACGATTAAGGCATTTGTCTCAGGTTTACAAGGGATGATGCACCGACAAATTTCTGGGACTCCAGTTTTATTTAGGAAGGGCTTTCTCCCCTCACCTCTGCGGTGGGGGGTTTCCCGTTTTCAGGGGCAATTTTCATCTCACTGTAAAGCCAAAAAAGCCCCATCGTTTGGGAAAAAAAAAATGGGGGCATGAGGGGTCCGGAGGGTGGTTGGAGCTTGGGGGCGAGTAAAACAGGATTTTTCAAGGTTGATAATCCATAAAGGTCTTTATATTAGGCACACATAAAATTTTTTTTCTGGGGCATCGTTCACAAGCAAAGATTTGGATACAAATAGGCAGAATTTAAGGGGATTATACCGGAGTGGGGTTTACGTCTTGATAGTTGGGGGGAAAATTTGGTGTTTTACAGATTGGCAATACAAAGGTAATCCTAGAGTTAGGGGGGGAGAAAAAAGTCTTCCTTGTGGGTAACACTTTGGGAGGAAAAAGTGTTTGTCAGGGAGGTTCTGGGAGGGTACCAAGTTTGGTTAGTTGTTATTTCTCGGGTGTGTCTTAAAAATTCATTCACGAAAGGATTCAGGGGGGGGGCGATAATATTTTGTCGCTGGAGGACAAGAAAAATATTGGGAAAATAAAGGGGGGGGGAATATAGGGGGGGGATTATATTTCTAAAATATCACGTTAGTTAAGCCTTGTTTAAAATGACACAATTGTAAACCCCCATATTTTTAAAGTATTATTGTAATCTTATATATATTGGGGTCTTATTTTTTTCACATGGGTATTTCCATTTTTAATATATATTGTACATCCCTTGTGGATTGTTCTGGATTCACCTATGTTAACCCCCCATTTTTATTTGAGAAAAATCTGGGGGGCAAATTGACAGGGGGACAAAATAAGAAGCATTTTTAAAAATTAAAAAGCAATTGTTAAGGCAAAAGGATTAAAGGTTTAGTTATAGTCTAGGGCCTTTTTACCTTAATTGCAACCTAGTTTCTTTTTATAACTCAGGGAGCTCTGATTTACCAAAAAATCTGGGTCTCACTCCCCCAAAAAAATAATCCCAGAGTATAATGGGCAATAAATAAAAAAAAATAATAGACCGAGGGGGAGTATGGGGACTTTTAATTGATTATCAATACTTTCTAAAAAGAAATACAGAAAACGACACACACGACTATTATGTGGAAGGGGTTTTAAAGGGGGAAAAAAAAACAATAAATAGGATCACACTCTTTGGGGAATTAGGGGAAAAAAATTTAAATTAAAATTGGTTTAAACTCATTCAATCGGGGAAAAATAAGCAATATAAAAAACTACACATCCGTTTTTTTTTTTAAAAATAGTAATTTACAGTTTGATTCTGTCGTATAAAACTGGATAAAACATGGACCTTGACATTTGCTAGAGGGACTTTCATAAATTAGCAATCTTCATTCTTATTACGTGAGAAAAAAAAAACATTGCTAAAAAGTGTCAAAACATAAAAAAAAGTTGGTTTCGAAATTTTCATAAGGTGGGTTTGTTTTAAAAGGCACAGGAAATTGTTAGGTGTTTGTGAATCAACAAGAATTTACATCCCAACATTATGAAAACCAAATATAAAACCAATATACAAAAAAGTTACCATATTTTTTAAATTGGCACCACTTTTTCTTTTTACTATGGGGGGTCTAAAATGGGGCTCATGGACACCGAAAGAATTTAGAACATATACCCAAACAATAAAAAATGAATTGCCCCTTTGCAAGGTGTTCCTAAAAAACCCGGGGGACAAACCAGTTAAATCTTGACTTTCAAAATGAAAATAAAAAACTGTTTGTTTTCTTTTGGGGGGGGACTTAATTTGTTCACAAGGTCCAAAAGGACAAAAACACACCCTCCTCGGGGGAATTGTTTTAAAATCCCGATTCGCGATTTTAGAATCTATCCCATTTTAAAACATTCGCGCTCACAAAAAAAGATTGAAACGGTTCATATTATTTTTGATTAAATTTGGGCAAATAGGGGCTCAACTTGGGTTTAAAAATAAGGGGAACTTTAGGGGGGGACCCAATCAGTTTAATGAGTTTAAATTAACAACTTGTATTCCCACACGGTTTTTTAAATTTTATAAGCCAAAATATGTTTCTCCACCCAAAAAAAAAAATGAATTTAACAACAGTAGAGTAGGGGCCACTATGAAAAAAAAAACCTTCCACCCTTATTGGTTAAAAAAATTCGTACTGTAAACTGAATTAAAATAGGTCTCAATTGCCACGGGGTCAAGGAGTAATGCAAAGGTCAAAAAAACAACCTAAATAATATTGGACAAAAAGTCTTTGGAGGTCCTTACGGTTTTCTAAAAAAAACATTTATCGCAATTGAAATTTATTGCAAAAAAATTTTTGGTCAAAAAGGGGCTTGGGTTTGTTTAGGGGGGTTAAAAATTTGTTTTTCGTTTTTCCAATTTTATGTTTTGGGTAAAAAAAAAACCCGTTTGGTCACTCTAAAGGACGGGACTTATTAAAATTTGTTTTATAACACAGGGGGGAAATTTGTTTTCCTATTACCTATCACAGGTGGGGACCACAAATTCCCATATTCCACAAAGTTCCAAATGCGATTTTTTTTATCTAATAAAAAGGAGGAATATTTAAAAAACTTTATTTGGCCAAGTTTTACTAAAGTTACAATTTTATTCTTTTCTCAAATCGCGTTTTTATTTTTAATTTTTAATTTTAAATCGTTGTCGTTGGATTAAATTTTGCGGGGTAAATTTATTCGGGTTTTAAATATATAAATTCTTTCACAAAGTTCACCCAAAAAAAACCTCGGTTAATCATTTTAATATTTTTAAATTTCTTTAAATAATATATAAAACAACCTTTTGTTATAAACTTTTTCATGTTTTTTAAAAATATCCGAATTTAATACCTTTTTATAATAACTATTTAAAAGTTAATATAAGTTTTATACAAAACCCGCGTTAAAATTTGTTTTATAAATAATTTACGTTTCTTGCGGTATCAATAAAAAAAACCAGGAAAGGACTAAAACCAAGGGATCTAAAAAAAAAAAAAACACACACCTTCACAATGTCTTCCACCATTACTTCCTTTATGTCGAAATCAAGGAATATAATAAATTGTGGATTCTTAAATAAAAAATTTTGTTACATGCAAGTTTTCTTGGTAAAATTAAATAAAACACATGTAAAATTCAATTTTTCTTTTATAAATATATAATACAATAAAATTAAAAAAACCCCACACCCCCCATGGGCTTTTTTACCTTTTCCCTTTTTTGTTTTATTTTGGTTCTGGTTTTTCTATCTCGGGGGGGGGGGATCCCCCACTAAAACAGTGGGGGTTTGACCCCCAAAAACCACTACCTTGTTATTCTTCTTCAACAATGGTTTTTTAATGGCTTCCATTACGGGATATTATTTAACATGTCCACGTCTTTGTATTATTTTCTTGTTTTATTTTTTTTCCCTCTTAGCTTACCCCAAAAAAACACAGGGACGCAGGGGTAAGCAGAGTTTGTTAAAAAACTCACTGTTTTGGTCTCTTTTTTCTTTTTACAAAAAAACTTAAAAACAATCCTAAAACGTGAAAATAACTCTTAAGGGTAATTATAATCTATCAAAACATTTGCATTTTTCATTTGTATATTTTTTAGAAATACCAATTTTTTTACGGGTCCCTGTGGCATATAAAATTCAATTTTTTTTTTTTTTACATGGGGGGGGTACTTGGTTTTTTCCTATATATTTCACTTTCCTTTTTTTTCTGCACGGGCACAAACAAACATTTTTTGGGTGTTGGTAAAACAAGTACTGTTTTTCCTTTTCAATTACTACCGGCAGCAAAAAAAAAAACCCAACCTTGGTATCTATATATGTTTAGGTTTTTTTATTTAATTTTTTTTTTGGCAGGTTTCCTATCTATATTGGCTAGCCCACGAAGGAAAGGAACTTTCCATTTCAAGATTACAAAGGACGTTTCGGGTTTGTCGTTGGAGGCAAGTTCAATTAGGTTAGTTGGTTGTGTTGCAGGGGGGGGGCGCAATAAAATACCAAGTGGGGGTGGGGGGATGTGTAGGCAACACCCACCCAACTTTTTCCCTCGGGCAAACACGGCAAAACACCACCATGAATCACTGGGTTTGTTTTTTTTTTTTTTACCTTTTCATACGGGGGGAGTGGTTTGGCATGTTTCATTGGTTTTTTATTATGTGTTTTTCAAGGGGGTTTTTCCAAAGGTATTTGGGTATGAAAAAAAAAAAACCAAACCGGGAGCATGGGGTTTTCTCGGACCTTTTTTTAATTAGAAAACCCTGTTAGGCTTACCAACGGGGACGGAGTTAAATAAAAGGGGGGGGGGGGTGGAAAGGGACTCGTTGTGGGTTTATTCGGTGGACCATTTTGATCCAACGGGTTATTGATTAAAGTTCTTGCAGGATTTTCCCTTTGGGGTCTCATTACTTAGAACCCCTCCTTATTACGCGGGAAAAGGTCTTATGGTTTAAAACGATTCAGGGGTTTATAGGTTGTTATTTTTAGTGAGTCTTTTTTGTGGCGATGGGTTATGGTCGGCATAAATATTGAGGTTAAATTTGTTGCCATTGGTTTAATAAAAACTATAAAAAAAATTCGGAAAAACTCATCGAGGGGGTACCAAAAGCTCGATACAGGTTTTGGGGGGACGAGAAAAGAGGAATGGTGGTGGACAAGGAGGGAAAAACTCGAAGCTTCACACACACTTGTTTTCCCAGACTTTCTTATAAAAACGGGCGGGGGGACAATTTCGCCTTAGCTTTGTGGCCCTAAAACAGAAAGCTTTTATAAATTTTTGACTCGTTATAAATTTTACTTATGGTTTTCTCAAGTTTTAGTTTGTTTGAGGTCGTTTTGTTCATTGCATGGTTGTCTATTTGATACTACAAGGTGGTTAACCATGGTTCACTGAATAAAAAAAACAAAAACATGCACTATGTGGAAATGATATTTATTCACATATTTTTTTTAAACATATTAAGGGTATGGATTTTACTAATTTTATGATGTTGAAATCTCTTTTTTATAATACATTGGTTTTAAGGAATCTTCTAATTTCTTTCATTTTTAAATTTGAATTGTTGTATCTGGTTAGGGATATATATACGTAGGCAATGTGAATTGGAAATCCCTTCAAAACAGTGATTAAAAAAAAAGGGTAGTAGGGGGTAGTTGGCGTTGTAAAAGGGGGGGGATCTTGTAATTGGTTTAGTGTTATTATTTATTTTGGTTATGGTAATTTAGTTTTAATATGGGGGTATTTACATTTATTTTGTAATATCTGATTTGTTGGGGGGAATTATTATAGGTTATTTTTAATGTGGTATATAATCTTATTTTTATCATATGTTGGAGTAAAAGTTTTAAAAGGTCACGTTCATGGGGTTCATTTATTTTTTGAATGTAGGGCGGTTCTATAAAAAGTTTACTACACACATATAGTTATATAAATAAATTAAACATGCGTTTTCGCAAAAAAAGTGGAAACCCAAAAAGTTTGATTTTTAATCGTTAACCGCGTTCTAAAATACAATATTCCACATTTTATTAGAACATAGGGGGGAGGTATTAAAACGGTGATATTTCGTACGTTGGCAAATTTAAACGGGTTCCACTGATAAATTAGTAATTGCATTTGGGACGGATAATTAACCGGATGGACTTTCTCGTTGTAATTAATTGCGTAATTCTTGCAAAACAAAAACATTGGAAACGTATAATGACTTTTAACTTAAATAAAAAACGAATTGGGGTGAAATCTAATTTTTTTCTTGTACCGAGGGTGCTACAAAAAACATGTACTCGCTGGTCGTGGTCGGGGGGGACTATTTGTTTTCCCCAAAAATGGGGTTGATAGCAGAAAGCTCTTCCCCTTACCCTCGATGGTCCGATAGTGGTTGTTTTTGCCACCCCAAATTTTCTTAAAAAAAATTATATTCTCTTGTCAGCCAGATTTCGGGTTTTCTTTTTGCCCCCCTCGTGCTATCATTAAAAAAATAAAAAGTTTGGATCGCGGGATAAAATTATCCATTTTTGCAATTGGGACCCAGTTTTGCAACAAAAGGTCATGGCTTAAAAAAATATGGAGCTACCCTTCACACGTCTTCTTCCCACCCCACGGTTAATCACACACAAAAATAACAAGTGGGGGCAAGTGGACAAGGTGGTGAAGGTATCCAAGTGGGTTTGAAATGGTATTTTCTTGAAAGGGTGCATAGGCGGAAAAAAATAAATAAAAAACCTGTTGGGCCCTCTTGGTCAGATATAAAAAAAAAACTTAGATGATTTTCCACTTTGGGGGCCTTCCGTTTACAGGGGTTACAAAAAAAAAAAAAAAAAACCAAAACCCCAATGGGTTGTACTTCACATACATAAAGTCGTGGTACGGGGAAAAAGGCATTTGTACAAATCTAACCGAGTCGAATGCTCTTCGAAGGCACCAAAAAGCCTTACTGGGCCTTGGAAAAGTATGCACAAAACCTTTGACCTTGAGATTCGGCGGGGGATTTGAATCCACCGTTAAAAGTTTTCAAAAAAAAACATCAATTTGAAACTAAAATTTTTTAAAAAAAAACTTCGTGAATCATGCCCTATGGAGAAAACTCTTTGAATTCTATTAAACTGTGTCTCCAATAAACAAAAGAGGGGGGAATCCATGGGGATCTAAACAAAAGGGATATAAAAAAAACCGCGTTTTCCAATGTCACGGCGTGAATCAAGGTCCCTCCCTTTCCACCTTTGAATACTCTAAAAAATTTGGTATAAAGGATTGTTTTCTTCGGGTAAGTTTTTAAAAAATCCTGGTTGGGTTAGGGGACCATTTTCAACCCCATTTTACCCACAAAGGGTCTTTCCCTCCCATTAAAATATGGGCACGTTTGAGGAATATCCTCAAATAAAAATAAAAACTCCCAGGCCAAAAAACTTTCAAGGTGGGAACGGTCACTAGGGGAAAATTAGCACACATACTTACTTTGGGAGGGGGACGTTACCCACCAATTAGTTGTACCCGGATCTCCAAAAAAAAAAACTTCCACCCAAGGGTATAAATGAAAATTCGGGGATTGGGGGTCAATGCCTTTTAGTGGACCACTAAAACACACACAAATAAGCCGGCTTCGTTGGGTGGGGGCCACAAACCCCCCATTGTTTTATACCTTTTTTTTCTTTCTTTCTTATTTTTCTATATTGTGATGTGAAGGGGGAACGGCCTTTGTTCACTCTTTCGATCTGTTGGTTTGTTTTTTTCCTTTGTGAGCTTTTTTGTAGGGAATTTGGGACCCAAAAAAAATTTTTTGGATAAGACATCTCGTGTTCGTGTTTTGTTTCCCGGGGTCACTTCGATGGGTTTTTACTAGACTTTGCTTTTGCAAAATTAGGTGTTAGGGGGGTGAAAATCCCCGATATAAACAAATCCTAAGATTATTTTATCGGACACCTAAAAAAACAATTTATCTCTTTTAGGGCCTATACCTTTTGTGATTAAAACGGCTTATAACATTTGTTGTTGATTACCACTTTTCTCCTCATGCTCAGGATTTTATGCATCTACGGAACTTTTGAATAGTTTTTCTAGTTAAATGGGGTTTAAAGGCCTCTGATTTAGGGAAAAAACACAAAAAACATTTGAGGACAAAATGGGTTAGTTTTAGTCATGGGGGGTTTAGTTATATTCTTCGATAATGATCTTAACCTTTTTTTTTTACCTTTTGCTCGTTGTTCTCACGTTTTTACCTTTATTTTTTCCCACAAAAAAAAAATTTTTTAAAAAAAAAAAATTGGAAAAAATAATAAAATTTTTTAAAAAGATTTAAAAATAAAAAAAAATTAAAAATAAGTGTTTTGTCACCAATTTTTTTGGACCTTTCCTTACTGGTAGGAATAAGGGAATTAAAATTTTGAGAAAAGGCCCAGTCGGAGGCGTTGTTTGTAAAAGGTCTAGGCCTTGTTTTCTTAAACCTTTTTTAGGGGCCTAAAAGCGTTCACGGGGGAACATTCCGGAAGGGGGAAATAACAAAAAAAGGGGATTAGAGTTTGATTATTTGGGGGATGTTTGGAATGCTAAATACAAGGGATTATTTTGGAAATCTTATTTAAAGAAGCCTCATTGTATGTAAATTTGTGGGGGGCTTTTCTCCCATATAGCTTTTCTTTTAACTGGGGGAACAACTATTTCAATTTAGTGGTATTTTTGGCAGATTAAAAAACTTTAAAAATCTCAAAAGCACAAATTTTTTTTGTTTTAAGGTATATTAGGCAAAAAAAAAATTTAGGTCTTAGTTCAAAAACCTTATACTTGAATTTTTTTCAAACAAAAGAAGTATTTCCTCTATAATAAAAGTAAAAAAAAAAAAAAAATAAAAAAAATGATGAAAAAAAATAAAAAAAAAAATTATTATAATTAATAAAATTTAATAAAAACAAAAATGTGGGCTGATATAAAAAAAAAGGTTTACTACACTCTTTGCCGGGCTCACATAAAAAAAAAACCGACCTTGTTGGTTTCAGTTCTTCAAAAAAGAAAAGCCCATTAGGTAAGAAATAAAAAAAAATCGAGACTGATTAAAAGTTTTGCCTGCATCCTTGCGGCTCGTCAAACAAAAACCGGGATCTGTTACATAGGGCCTTATATAAAAAGGGTCGAGGGTTTACAATTTTTCCCCATAAAAAAAATATGTTTTATGTTTTTAATATTTTAAGTTTTGGAATTTAAATAAAAATAGGTTTTTCTTTTTTGGTTTAAAATTTTAAAAATATGGCACTTTTGAAAACCCCTTTTTTGGACTATTTCTATTTTTAAGTTTTTTTTATATTAACGGGAAAAAAAAAAAACCTAAGAGTTTTTATAACCTCTCAAAAGGGTCCGTTTCGGAGGTACCCCGAAATACTTAGGGTACCTCTGTTGGGTTTGTTCAAAAAAAATGCACTGGTCACTTAGCCCGTAAGGGGTTTGGGGGGGATGTTGGACTCAAGGGACGGAAAACAAAGTCGCTTAATTGGGATGGGATCTCGACCTTCAACAAAAAAAAACTCATTTTATTTCTTGGGGTTTTGGGAGGAAACGTTTTGCAAAAACATTTAGAATTATTGTAAAAAAAAAATCGTTGATCTAAACGGTTGAAAAATTCTTTCAAAAAAATAACAAAATAAAAATATCACAATTCACCACCTAAAGAATGACTAATTAATTGTCGGGAGTTTTTTGAAAAAATGGTTCTCTCCAAAAATTAAAACAATATGGAGTAGTAGTTAGGCCATTTCTTAAAATGATATTTTTTAGCGGGGGTTGGTTTTTTTTTAGGTTTTTAAATGCTTGGGTTTGGGGGGGAGCGATGCGTGGAAAAAAAGTCGGGGGACGATTGGAATTTATCCTTTTTTTGGGGCCCATTCTCAAGATCGAAAATTTGCATTTTCTTTGTTTTCTCTATGGATTCCCTAACGGGTTTTTTGGAAAAAATAAAAACGGATAAAAGTACACGAATTATTTCTAGGTTTTGTGCTAAAAAAAAAGAAAAAATTAAAAAAATAATTAAAAAAAAATATGGAAAAAAAGTTTTGAAAAAAAAATAGGGGGAAAATAAATTCATGGATGAACAATTTAAGCTTCGGGTTATTGTAACAAACAAGTTTATTTAATCCAATGTATCAATTTTTAACGGCTCATATAGAGGTCGTTCTCATATCTTGTGCTATTGATCTATGAAGTAACACTCTCTGACCCTTATTCTGCTGCGACCCATTTTCGGGGTGTTACATAAGGGCAGTCTGCAACAAAATGAATTGATGGATTTGGTTACCAAGTTGACTGACAGAGTTGAAGTTTTGGAGAATGACATGCAGCAGACAAAGAAGGTTTATAGTTATGCTCTTACAAAGCTCATCTTAAAGTTAGAGAAGAAAGTCAAAACAAACAAATCTAGGAGAAGGGCCAGTATAGTTATTTCAGAGGATGAAGATGCTGAAGAGGATTATTCCAAACAGAGGAGGAAGATCTCTGAAATTAATAAAGATCCTACAATCTTATTGGTACAACCTAAGCAAGACATGGAATATGATTTTGATGTTAGTACTTGATATGTGAGAAATCACATATCCTTTTTATATCAAAAATGATCCTTAAATGATTAAATTGTGCAAATTATGTTTGTATATTGCTTGTTTTGTCATTTGTGATGTGTAGGTACGGATATTGCAAAAATCACAAGAAAACGGTCAAAACCGGACAAACACGAACACAGGAACGAATAGAGTACACAAGAGCCGGAAGTTTTCTAGCAAATGGTCCACTAAAGTCAACAATGGTCAAACCTTGGTCAACCACAAAAAGACAAAATCCTTGAAAATACCAAAAGAGCCCTTATTGTTAAATTCATTTTCACTAAAAGTCCAAAAACAATAACACCGTTAGTCCTTTAACACTTAAAGACTAACGGTCGTTAAGTGTTAACTAAATAAACCTTTTTCCTTTAAACCCTTAACCGAGCCCAAAACAAACACCGGCCCAAACCTTTTTTATAAAACCTTAGCCCAGGTCACCCCCTTTACCCTGGGTCAAACGCAAAATCGTTATAAAGAAAAAACACAGGAATTGATTTTCTACTGTTCACCCGTCTTCCCAATTCACCCAGCACCTTAATTACCCTCATTTAAGTGGAATTAACCCTTCTAGAAGGACGATGACGTGAGCAATGACGATTTTGGGATGCCAGGTTGGCAATCCCAAGGCAAATCATTGGCTAATCATACGTGTACTCAAATGAAGGGACGAGATCATGGGATTCAGAGTTGGTTATGAATGGATGGCTAAGATTAGAAGCAAGGGGAGCGTCTAAGGGCCTGGAAGCTTCATTCTTGGCCTATAAAAGGAGCCTTTCACTCACAGGATCAGAGAGTAGTTTTTAGTAGTAGCTTGTCGTTTAATTTTAGCTTATTTTTCATGTAATTTCAGTTTTTTTAGTTAAATGTAATTTCCCTTTTCAAAGTTTGTACTCATTTCATCCTATTAATAAAAGTTGTTTTCATTTAAGCTCAATTGTCAATTCTATTTTTCACCTATTTGCATTAATAAATTGAATAAGCTCTTATTTACTGTTCTATAAGCTCAAATTGAGATAAGCTACATAAAAGCTCTCAATACTTGAAAACTCAATGGAATTGGATGGCTGCTCTGAGTTTTTCAAGTTGGTAATAGTGCTTGAAGGTCAAGCATTAGGATTAGATTAGGGATTTGGTAATAAGCTTAAACTATAAGCTTAAGCTAGTTGTTTAAGCTCTATTAAGAGCAAACACCTCTGTTAAGCTGAGGAGTGAGGTACACTTCTCTTTAAATTTTCAGTTTTACCTTATTTTTCATAATTTAGCTTATTTCTGCATATTAGCTTAAAAGTTGCTTATTAATTGCTTATTTCTGTTTAATCCTGCTAGTTGTGCTCTTCATAGTTGATAGATGCTTATTATGTTTGATTATTAGTTTTAATTCATAGTTTCTAATAATCTGTCATAAAAAAGTTAAAAATCAAAAAAATAATTAGCATAAGTAGTTAGCTTACAATTCTGGCTTATTTGATTGCTTATATTGGTTCATTAAGGTTGTTATAAGCTGTCTAATATCTGGTATTTGATTTGTGTTCTTTAAATCTCTTCCTCATAAGCTAAATATGGATTTAAAGGAAATAAAGGGGTGTTTGGATCAAGCAGTACTAACTTATGTTAGTACTGCTTGAGGCCATTTGGTCCTTTAATTTCATTCTTAATCTCATATAAGGTTTGTAAGAATAAGATTTAAGAGCTTAGTTTAGGCTTAATCTAGTTTTTACTAAGTTTGATAGTTGTAGTTAGAATCTGCTAGTATTAGTTTAGAAGTATAATCATTTTAAGTTCAAATTGTTCTAGTTGAATCTGTCTCTTATTGTGCTCTTATTTTGTTTTCAAAATGTTGTTCAAATCAAGTATCTTAGGCCTGCAATTTTTGTTTTAAGATTTATCCATAATCATGTCAACTGCATCAGATAGGGATTTAGACTAGTAGCACTTTTCATGCTTAATTATTAGAGGTTTAATTTAGTTTTTAGGATTTGATTTTTAGTTTGCAAGTAGTTTATAGGTTAATGATCATTTGTTTGAACTTAGTTTTTATAAAATAGCTTATTTGTCTATCTGTTTTTAAGCTCAAAATAAGCAATTTGTCTTTTCATAATAAAAAGTGAATTCAGTATATGCTGAGTATTTAAGCAGTTTTCAACAAGCTTTTTCCTTGTTCTCTTGATTTTCAAACTAAGTTTCAAAAGCTGATTTGAGTAGTCTTTTGGATAAGCTTTCTAGAAATATAAGTCTCTTTGCCATAAGGTTCCTTTTACCTGCTTAAAATTAAGCTCAAAAGTAGCTAAGTGTCTGTTTGGATTTCAGTTCTATGCTAAAGTGCTTATTTGATTTTTTGGGCTTATTTGCTCACTTTCTTAGCTTATTTTTACTTAAATTGCTTATTAGGTGTTTAGCTTATTTTACTTAAGGTAAGGCTTATTTGAGCTTAATTGCATTGTAGCTTATACAAATTCTAAGAGTTAAAGCCTTTAAGATTTTTGTCCTTTTTAGTTTAATTTAACTTAAATTCTTTGCTTATTTTTGTTTATTTATGCTTATTATGTATAGCTTTTTAGTTTAGCCCTTCTTTTAGCTTAATAGTGTAAAAAAGCCCAAACAGTTAGCATTTTCATAGCTTAGTAGAGTTTTGGCTTATTCTGTCTTTCTTGGCTTATTTGTGTGCTTATTTTTGGTTTATAAAAAAAGTTGTTTTACAAAAGTTGCTTATTTTTCAGCCCTAAAAAAAGTTGTAAAAAAATGGAATTTGCAAAAACATTTGGGAGTAGGGGAAGCCCCGGGTGAGCAAGGCTCGAACC
>BQNB010045773.1:9248-25642 GCA_026074375.1 Tanacetum coccineum | reverse complement strand
TGAACGCTAATTTTTGGCGTACGCGATTTAACCTAACGTTTACAATTTTAAGCAAACACGTACAATTCAAAAAGGTATATTGAGAATTTATTGATGTCGTCAATGACGTGAAAACACAGGGTGTTATAGACTTCCCCCGTTAAACGAGCCTTGTCCTCAAGGCTCACGATGCATCACTTATCGTTATCGCGATCGTGATCGCGATAGGTATCGCGATCGTGATCTCGATCGTTATCGCGATCGCGATCGTGATCTCGATCGGTATCGCGATCGGGATCAGGATCGCGATCGGTATCGCGATCGCGATCGAGATCGGTATCGCGATCGAGATCGGTATCGCGATCGCGATCGGTATCGCGATCGGGGTCGTGATCGTTATCGCGATCGGTGTCGCCATTATTTTCGCGATCATTTTCATTATCGATATCACTATCGTTATCGTTATCGTTATCGTCATCGTTATCGTTATCGTCATCTTCATTGTTATCTTCATCGTTATCGTCATCATTATCGTCATCGTTATCTCGATCGTTATCGCAATCGTTATCGCTATCATGATCGCGATCATTATCGCGATCGTTATCGCGATCGTGATCGAAATCGTGAACGCGATCGTTATCACGATTGTTATCGCTTTCGTTATCGCTATCGTTATGGCTATCGTTATTGCGATCGTTATCGGTATCGTTATCGCAATCGTTATCAGTATCGTTATCGCGATCGCGATCGTTATTGTTATCGTTATCGTTAGAACTATCGTTATATCGTTATCATTATCATGATCGTTATCGTTATCGTTATCGCGATCGGTATCGCGATGGTGATCGACATCGTTATCGCAATCGGCATCGCGATCGTGATCGCGATCGTTATCGCTATCGTTATCGCTATCGTTATCGCTATCGTTATCGCTATCGTTATCGCTATCGTTATCGCTATCGTTATCGCGATCATTATCGCGATCGTTATCGCAATCTTTATCGCGATCGTTATCGGTATCGTTATCTCGATCGGTATGGCGATTGGTTTCGCGATCAAGGTCGTGATCGTTATCATGATCGCGATCGTGATCTCGATCGTTATCGCGATGATTATCGCAATCGCTATCGGGATTGGTATCGCGATCGCTATCGGGATCGGTATCGTGATCGGTGTCGTGATCGTTATCGCGATCGTTATCGGTATCATTATATTGACCGCTATGGCGATTGGTATCGCGATCGAGGTCGCGATCGTTAACATGATCGCGATCGTGATTGCCATCGTGATCGCGATCGTGATCGCGATCGTAATCGTGATCGTTATCGCGATCGTTATCGCTATCGTTATCGCGATCGTTATCGCGATCGTTATCGCGATCGTTATCGTTATCGTTATCGTTATCGCGATCGCGATAGCTATCGTTATCGGTATCGCAATCGCTATCGCGATCATTATCGGTATCGTATTGTTATATCGGTATCGTTATCGCGATCATTATCGGTATCGTATTGTTATATCGTGATCGTTATTGCGATCCTTATCGGTATCGTTATCGTGATCGCGATCGTTATCGGTATCGTTATATCGCGATCATTATCGGTATTGTTATATCGTGATCGTTATCGCGATCACGATCGTCATTGCGATTGTTATCGTGATCGTTATCGCTATCGTTATAGCTATCGTTATCGCTATCGTTATCGCTATCGTTATCGCGATCATTATCGTGATCGGTATCACGATCGTTATCATGATCGTTATCGTTATAGTGATCGTTATCTTTATAGTTATCGTGATCATTATCGATCGTTATCGTTATAGTTATCGTTATCGTTATTGTTATCGTTATCGTTATCGTTATCGTTATCATTATCATTATCGTTATCTTTATCGTTATCGTTATCGTTATCGTTATCATTATCGTTATCGTTATTGTCATCGTCATCATCATCATCATCGTTGTCGTCATCGTTATCGTTATCGTTATCGCGGTCGTGATTGTTATCGGTATCGTTATCGCTATCATTATCGTGATCGTTATCGATCGTTATCGTTATAGTTATCGTTATCATTATCGTTATCGTTGTCGTTATTGTTATTGTTATCATTATCGTTATCGTTATCGTTATCGTTATCGTTATCGTTATCGTTATCATTATCGTTATCGTTATCGTCATCGTCATCATCATCATCATCGTTGTCGTCATCGTTATCGTTATCGTTATCGCGATCGTGATCGTTATCGGTATCATTATCGGTATCGTTATCATGATCGTTATCGATCGTTATCGTTATAGTTATCGTTATCGTTATCGTTATCGTTATCGTTATCGTTATAGTTATCGTTATCGTTATCATTATCGTTATCGTTATCGTTATCGTTATCGTTATCATTATCATTATCGTTATCGTTATCATCATCGTCATCATCATCATCATCGTTATCGTCATCGTTATCGTTATCGTTATCGCGATCGTGATCGTTATCGGTATCGTTATCACGATTGTTATCGGTATCGTTATCAAGATCGTTATCGCGATCGTTATCACGATCGTTATCGTTATCGTTATCGTTATCATTATATCATTAGCGTTATCGTTATCATTATCGTTGTTGCTTGATCGTTATCGTTATCACGATCGTGATCACGATCGTTATCGTTATCGCTATCGTTATCGCGATTGCTATTGTTATTGCGATCGTTATCGTTATTGTTATCGTTATCGTTATCGTTATCATTATCCTTATCATTTTAGTTATCGCTATCATTATCGCTATCGTTATCGCTATCGTAATCGCGATCGTAATTGCAATCGTTATCGTGATCGTTATCGTGATCGTTATCATTATCGCTATCATTATCGATCGTTATTGTTATCGTTATCGTTATCGTTATCATTATCGTTATCGTAATAGTTATCGTTATCGTTATCGTCATCGTTATCGTCATCGTTATCACGATCGTTATCGTGATCGTTATCGCGATCATTATCGCGATCGTTATGGCGATCGTGATCGCGATCGTTATCGCTATCTTTATCATTATCATTATTGGTATCGTTATCGCGATCATTATCGGTATCGTTATTACGATCGTTATCGGTATCGTTATCACGATCGTTATCACGATCGGTATCGCGATCGGTATCATTATCGGTATCGCGATCGTTATTAGTATCGCGATCGCGATAGTTATCGCTATCAGTATCTCTATCGTAATCGCGATCGTTATCGCGATTGGTATCGCGATTGTTATCGTAATCATTATCATTATCGTGATTGTTATCGTTATCGCTATCGTGATCGTTATCGTTATCGCTATCGTTATTGCGATCATTATCGTGATCGTTATCGTTATCGCTATCGTGATCGTTATTGATCGTTATCGTTATCGTTAGCCTTATCGTTATCGTTATCATTATCGCTTGATTGTTATCGTTATCGCGATCGTGATCGCGATCGTTATCGTTATCGCTATCGTTATCACGATCGTTATCGCTATCGTTATCGCTATCGTTATCGCGATCATTATCGCTATCGCTATATCGCGATCGTTATCGGTATCGTTATATCGCGATCATTATCGCGATCGTTATCGCGATCGCAATCGTTATTGCGATTGTTATTGCGATCGTTATCGTTATCGTTGTCGTTATCGTTATCGTTATCGCTGTCGTTATCGTGATCATTATCATTATCGTTATCGATATCGTGATCGTTATCGTTATCGTTATCGTTATCGTTATCGTCATCATTATCGTCATCGTTAGCTTCATCGTTATCGTCATCGTTATCTTCATCGTTATCGTCATGGTTATCGCGATCGTTATCGCTATCGTTATCGGTATCGTTATCCTGATCATTATCGGTATCGTTATCGGTATCGTTATCGCGATCGTTATCGGTATCGTTATCGCGATCCTTATCGCTATCGTTATCGCTATCGTTATCGTGATCGTTATCTCGATCGTTATCGTGATCGGTATCTGTATCGTTATTGCTATCGTTATCGCTATCGTTATCGTTATCGCTATCGTCGTCATCGTTATCACGATCGTTATCGTGATCGTTATCGCGATCATTATCGCGATCGTTATGGCGATCGTGATCGCGATCGTTATCGCTATCTTTATCATTATCATTATTGGTATCGTTATCGCGATCATTATCGGTATCGTTATTACGATCGTTATCGGTATCGTTATCACGATCGTTATCACGATCGGTATCGCGATCGGTATCATTATCGGTATCGCGATCGTTATTAGTATCGCGATCGCGATAGTTATCGCTATCAGTATCTCTATCGTAATCGCGATCGTTATCGCGATTGGTATCGCGATTGTTATCGTAATCATTATCATTATCGTGATTGTTATCGTTATCGCTATCGTGATCGTTATCGTTATCGCTATCGTTATTGCGATCATTATCGTGATCGTTATCGTTATCGCTATCGTGATCGTTATTGATCGTTATCGTTATCGTTAGCCTTATCGTTATCGTTATCATTATCGCTTGATTGTTATCGTTATCGCGATCGTGATCGCGATCGTTATCGTTATCGCTATCGTTATCACGATCGTTATCGCTATCGTTATCGCTATCGTTATCGCGATCATTATCGCTATCGCTATATCGCGATCGTTATCGGTATCGTTATATCGCGATCATTATCGCGATCGTTATCGCGATCGCAATCGTTATTGCGATTGTTATTGCGATCGTTATCGTTATCGTTGTCGTTATCGTTATCGTTATCGCTGTCGTTATCGTGATCATTATCATTATCGTTATCGATATCGTGATCGTTATCGTTATCGTTATCGTTATCGTTATCGTCATCATTATCGTCATCGTTAGCTTCATCGTTATCGTCATCGTTATCTTCATCGTTATCGTCATGGTTATCGCGATCGTTATCGCTATCGTTATCGGTATCGTTATCCTGATCATTATCGGTATCGTTATCGGTATCGTTATCGCGATCGTTATCGGTATCGTTATCGCGATCCTTATCGCTATCGTTATCGCTATCGTTATCGCGATCGTTATCTCGATCGTTATCGTGATCGGTATCTGTATCGTTATTGCTATCGTTATCGCTATCGTTATCGTTATCGCTATCGTTATCGCTATCGTTATCGCGATCGATATCGCTATCGTTATCGCTAACGTTATCGTGATCGCTATCTCTATATCGCGATCGTTATCGCTATCTTTATATCGCGATCGTTATCGCGATCGTTATCGCGATCAGTATCGCGATCGCTATCGTTATCGCTATCGTTATATCGCGATCGTTATCGGTATCGTTATATCGCGATCGTTATCGCGATCAGTATCGCGATAGCTATCGTTATCGCGATCGCTATCGCTATCGCGATCGCTATCGTTATATCGCGATCGTTATCATTATCGGGATCGTTATATCGGGATCGTTATCGGTATTGTTATATCACGATCGTTATCATTATCGGGATCGTTCTCGATCATTATATTTATCGTTATCGTTATCGTTATCGTCATCGTTATCGTCATCGTTATCGTTATCGTCATCGTTGCGGCATCGTTATCCCGATCGTTATCACGATCTTGATCGTGATCATTATCGCGATCGTTATCGCTATCGTGATCGCGATCGTTATCGCGATCGTTATCGTTATCGTTATCGCTATCGTTATCGCTATCATTTTCCATATCGTTATCTTGATAGTTATCGGTATCGTTATCGCGATCGTTATCGGTATCGTTATCGCGATCGTTATCGCAATCGTTATCGCGATCGTTATCGCGATTGTTATCGCGATCGTTATCGTTATATCGTTATTGTTATCGTTATCGTTATATCGTTATCGCTATCGTTATCGCTATCGTTATCGCGATCGTTATCGCGATCGTTATCGCGATCGTTATCATTATCGTTATCATTATCGTTATCGTTATATCATTATAGTTATATCTTTATCGTTATCGCGATCGTTATTGTTATCGCTATCGTTATCACGATCGTTATCGCTATCGCTATATCGTGCTCGTTATCGCGATCGTTATCGCGATCGTTATCGTTATCGTTATCGTGATCGTTATCTTGATCATTATCGCGATCGTTATCGCGATCATTATCTTGATCATGATCTAGATTATTATCACGATCATTATCGTTATCGCTATCGTTATCGCGATCGTTATCGGTATCGCTATCGTTATCGCGATTGTAATTGCGATCGTGATCCCGATCGTGATCACGATCGTTATCTCTATAGTTTTCGCGATCGCGATCATTATCGTTATTGGTATCGCGTTCGCGATCGTTATCGTTATTGCGATCGCGATCGCTATCGTTATCGCGATCGCGATCGCTATCGTTATCGCGATCGCTATCGCTATCGCGATCGTTATCGCGATCGTTATCGCTATCTTTATATCGCGATCGTTATCGCGATCGTTATCGCGATCAGTATCGCGATCGCTATCGTTATCGCGATCGCGATCGTTATCGTTATATCGTGATCGTTATCGCTATCGTTATCGCGATCGCTATCACTATCGTTATCGCTATTGTTATCGCGATCGCTATATCGTGATCGTTATCGCTATCGTTATATCGCGATCGTTATCGGTATCGTTATATCGCGATCGTTATCGTGATCAGTATCGCGATAGCTATCGTTATCGCGATCGCTATCGCTATCGCGATAGCTATCGTTATATCGCGATCGTTATCATTATCGGGATCGTTATATCGCGATCGTTATCGGTATTGTTATATCACGATCGTTATCATTATCGGGATCGTTCTCGATCATTATATTTATCGTTATCGTTATCGTTATCGTCATCGTTATCGTCATCGTTATCGTTATCGTCATCGTTGCGGCATCGTTATCCCGATCGTTATCACGATCTTGATCGCGATCATTATCGCGATCGTTATCGCTATCGTGATCGCGATCGTTATCGTTATCGTTATCGCTATCATTATCGCTATCATTTTCGATATCGTTATCTTGATAGTTATCGGTATCGTTATCGCGATCGTTATCGGTATCGTTATCGCGATCGTTATCGCGATTGTTATCGCGATCGTTATCGTTATATCGTTATTGTTATCGTTATCGTTATATCTTGATCATGATCTAGATTATTATCACGATCATTATCGTTATCGCGATCGTTATCGGTATCGCTATCGTTATCGCGATTGTAATTGCGATCGTGATCCCGATCGTGATCGCGATCGTTATCTCTATAGTTTTCGCGATCGGGATCATTATCGTTATTGGTATCGCGTTCGCGATCGTTATCGTTATTGCGATCGCGATCGCTATCGTTATCGCGATCGCGATCGCTATCGTTATCGCGATCGTTATCGGTATCATTATCGTTATCGTTATCGTCATCGTCATCATCATCGTTATCGTTATCGTTATCGTTATCGTTATCGTTATCGTTATCGTTATCGTTATCGTGATCGTGATCGTTATCGTTATCGTTATCGTTATCGTTATCGTTATCGTTATCGTTATCGTTATCGTTATCGTTATCGTTATCGTTATCGTTATCGTTATCGTTATCGTCATCGTCATCGTCATCGTCATCGTTATCGTCATCGTTATCGTCATCGTTATCGTTATCGTTATCGTTATCGTTATCGTCATCGTTATCTCGATCGTTATCGCGATCGTGATCGCGATCATTATCGTTATCGCGATCGGGGTCGCGATCGTTATCCCGCAATAACGATAACGATAACGATAACGATAACGATAACGATAACGATAACGATAACGATAACGATAACGATAACGATAACGATAACGATAACGATAACGATAACGATAACGATAAAGATAACGATAACGATAACGATAACGATAACGATAACGATAACGATAACGATAACGATAACGATAACGATAACGATAACGATAACGATAACGATAACGATAACGATAACGATAACGATAACGATAACGATAACGATAACGATAACGATAACGATAACGATAACAATAACGATCACGATAACGATCGCAATAACGATCGCGATCGCGATCGCTATAATGATCGCGATATAACGATACCGATAGCGATCGCGATAACGATACCCATCGCGATAACGATAGCGATCGCGATCTCGATCGCGATAACGATAGCAATCACGATAACTATAGCGATCGCGATCGCGACAATGATAGCGATTGCAATCGCGACAACGATAGCGATCGCGATCGCGGCAACGATAGCGATCGCGACACCGATAGCGATCGCGATCGCGACACCGATAGCGATAACGATCGAGATAACGATAGCGATAACAATAGCTATAACGATAACGATAACGATAATGATAACGATAACGATAACGATAACTATCGATAATGATCACGATAATGATAGCGATAACGATAACGATCACGATAACGATCACGATAACGATCGCGATACCGATCGCGATAACGATAGCGATAACGATAGCGATACCGATAACGATAACGATACCGATGATGATAACGATAACGATAACAATGACAATAACGATAACGATAACGATCGCGATAACGATCGCAATAACGATCGCGATCGCGATAACGATCGCGATATAACGATACCGATAACGATCGTGTTATAATGATACCGATAGCGATCGCGATAACGATAGCGATCGCGATCGCGGTAACGATAGCGATCGCGATCGCGATCGCGGAAACGATAGCGATCGAGATCATCGCGATCGAGGTAACGATAGCGATCGCGATCGTGATAACGATAGCGATCGCGATCGCGACACCGATAGCGATCACGAAACCGATAGCGAAACCGATCGCGATCGCGATACCGATAACGATAGCGATCACGTCACGATCACGTCGCGATCACGATCGTGATAACGATAACGATCAAGCGATAATGATAACAATAATGATAACGATAACGATCACGATAACAATCACGATAACGATCGCGATAACGATACCGATAACGATACCGATAACGATCGCAATAACGATGGCGATAACGATACCGATAATGATACCGATAATGATAGCGATAACGATCGCGATCATGATCGCGATAAAGATAACAATCAAGCGATAACGATAACGATAACGATCGAGATACCGATAACGATCGCGATAACGATACCGCTAATGATCGCGATAACGATTGCGATAACGATAGCGATAACGATCGCGATCACGATCGCAATAATGATAACGATCAAGCGATAACGACAACGATAACGATCGCGATAACGATACCAATAACGATCGCGATAACGATAACGATAACGATAACGATAAGTATAATGATCGCGATAACGATAATGATAATGATCGCGATAACGATCGCGATAACGATACCGATAACGATCGCGATAACGATACCGATAATGATCGCGATAACGATACCGATAACGATCGCGATAACGATACCGATAACGATCGCGATAAAGATAGCGATAATGATCGCAATAACGATAGCGATAACGATCACGATAACGATAGCGATAACGATAGCGATAACGATAGCGATAACGATAGCGATAACGATAGCGATAACGATAGCGATAACGATCACGATAACGATCGCGATAACGATCGTGATCACGATCGCGTTGCCGATCGCGATCACGATCGCGATGCCGATCTCGATTACGATCGCGATGCTGATCGCGATCAAGATCGCGATCCCGATCGCGATACCGATCGCTATCATGATCGCGATACCGATAAATATAATGATCGATAACGATCCCGATAATGATAACGATACCGAGAACGATCGCGATAACGATACCGATAACGATCGCGATAACGATAACGATAACGATAACGATAACGATAACGATACCGATAACGATAGCGATAACGATGGCGATAACGATGGCGATAATGATACCGATAACGATCGCGATAACGATACCGATAACGATCGCGATAACGATAACGATAACGATCGCGATAACGATAACGATAACGATAAAGATAACGATAACGATAACGATAACGATAACGATAACGATAACGATAACGATAACGATCGCGATAACGATCGCAATAACGATCGCGATCGCGATAACGATCGCGATATAACGATACTGATAACAATCGTGTTATAATGATACCGATAGCGATCGCGATAACGATAGCGATCGCGGTAACGATAGCGATTGCGATCGCGGTAACGATAGCGATCGCGATCGCGATAGCGACACCGATAGCGATCACGATCGCGACACCGATAGCGATCACGATACCGATAGCGAAACCGATCGCGATCGTGATACCAATAACGATCGCGATAACGATCACGATACCGATCGCGATCATGATCGCGATCACGATCGTGATAACGATAACGATAACGATCACGATAACAATTGCGATAACGATCACGATAACTATACCGATAACGATCGCGATAACGATACCGATTACGATCGCAATAACGATGGCGATAACGATACCGATAACGATAGCGATAACGATCGCGATCATGATCGCGATAACGATAACGATCAAGCGATAACGATAACGATAACGATCGCGATAATGATCGCGATAACGATACCGATAACGATCGCGATCACGATCGCGATAACGATAACGATAACGATAACGATAACGATCGCGATAACGATACTGATAATGATCGCGATAACGATAACGATAACGATAACGATAAGGATAACGATAACGATAACGATAACGATAACGATAACGATAACGATAACGATAACGATAACGATAACGATAACGATAACGATAACGATAACGATAACTATAACGATAACGATAACGATAACGTTAACGATAACGATAACGATAACGATAACGATAACGATAGCGATAATGATGGCGATAACGATGGCGATAATCATACTGATAACAATCGCGATAACGATACCGATAACGATCGCGATAACGATAACGATAACGATCGCGATAACGATAACGATAACGATAACGATAACGATAACGATAACGATAACGATACCGATAACGATAACGATAACGATAACGATAACGATAACGATAACGATAACGATAACGATAACGATAACGATAACAATAACGATAACGATAACGATAACGATAACGATAACGATAACGATAACGATAACGATAACGATAACGATAACGATAACGATAACGATAACGATAACGATAACGATAACGATAACGATAACGATAACGATAATGATAACGATAACGATAACGATAACGATAACGATAACGATAACGATAACGATAACGATAACGATAACGATAACGATAACGATAACGATAACGATAACGATAATGATAACGATAACGATAACGATAACGATAACGATAACGATAATGATAATGATAACGATATAACGATACCGATAACGATCGTGTTATAGTGATACTGATAGCGATCGCGATAACGATAGCGATCGCGATCGCGGTAACGATAGCGATCGCGATCGCGGTAACGATCGTGATCGCGACACCGATAGCGATCGCGATCGCGACAACGATCACGATCGTGATAATGATAACGATCAAGCGATAATGATAACGATAACGATAACGATAACGATCACGATAACAATCGCGATAACGATCGCGATAACGATACCGATAACGTTCGCGATAACGATACCGACAACGATCGCAATAACGATGGTGATAACGATACCGATAACGATAACGATACCGATAACGATAACGATACCGATAACGATAGTGATAACTATCGCGATCACGATCGCGATAACGATGGCGATAATGATCGCGATAACGATAACGATAACGATAACGATAACGATAACGATAACGATAACGATAACGATAACGATAACGATAACGATAACGATAACGATAACGATAACGATAACGATAACGATAACGATAACGATAACGATAACGATAACGATAACGATAACGATAACGATAACGATAACGATAACGATAACGATAACGATAACGATAACGATAACGATAACGATAACGATAACGATAACGATAACGATAACGATAACGATAACGATAACGATAACGATAACGATAACGATAACAATAACGATAACGATAACGATAACGATAACGATAACGATAACGAAAACGATAACGATAACATCGCGATAAACGAACGCAATAAACGATCAGCGATCGCGATATAACGTACCGATAGCGATCGCGATAACGATAGCGATCGCGATAACTATAGCGATCGCAATAACTATAGCGATCGCGATCGCGACAATGATAGCGATTGCAATCGCGACAACGATAGCGAAAACGATCGTCGATCGCAGGAAACATACTGATAGCGGAATATCGCGCCAGAACGCGACACCGAAGTAGTCGAACGGTGATCCGCGACACCGAAGCGATTAACAATTGCAATAAACGATAGCGAAAATGATAGCTATAACGATAACGATAACGATAACGATAACGATAACGATAACGATAACGATAACGATAACGATATCGATTACGATACCGATAACGATAACGATAACGATAACGATAACGATAACGATAACGATAACGATAACGATAACGATAACGATAACGATAACGATAACGATAACGATAACAATAACGATAACGATAACGATAATGATCGCGATAAACACGATCGCTAATAAACGATTCCGACCTCGCACCCATCGCAGAAATAGCGATAACGATCGTGATAACCCGCTTCGCGATATAACGAGAACGATACGATCGGTTATAATGATACCGATAAGCGATCCGCATTTATAAGATAAACTATAAACGATGCGGCGGTAACGATAGAAGCCGAAATCGTCCGATCGGGTAACGATAAACATAAAGAAAATGATATAGCGATCGCGATTCGCGGTAATAAACGATAAGTTTAAACTATAACGATCGCCGGTACAAAAAAACGATCGCGATAACGATAACGATAAACCCATCTGCGATCGCGGTAACGATAAAAAAATAATAGCCGATCGCGATTGCGGGGAAACGACTTAAGCGAATCGCCGCGACTCTGCGGTAAACAAGAGATAGCTGATCGCTAGATCTGCTGTAAACGAAATAGCGATCTGATGGACAATGTTTTTATATTTTTTTTTTTTTTTTTTTTTTTTTTTTTTTTTTTTTTTTTTGGATTTTTAAATGATAATTATACTAAAAAGAAATGAAAAATATTTTTGTACTTTTTTATATTTTTATAATAAAAGAAAATATTCACAATTTCAAAAACAGATGGTCAAACGTAAAGATAAACGGTTGCACAGCCTCCCCGGCAACGGCGCCAAAAATTGATCGTGCCGGATTCACACCGTAAATATATATAATATATAATAAAATATAAAATATATAAAGAAGTGTAAAAACCAACAATCAATGATACCGAGAAGTAGTATAGAGCTTTCCCGGGTCGTAAATCCCCAACGAGGCTGGAATGGTAAATCGATACGATCGAAGATTTGAGTTTGAAGGAAGGAATTGGTTTGGGAAGTTGAAAAAGTCAAATTAGATAATAACGGACCAAAACGTTTAAGAAAAACCTAGAAATTATGAAATTAAACTAGAAAACGAAACCCCGAATCCCGTACAAAAGGGGGAAAACCTAAAATCTTTAAAAATAAGCCTACGAAGAAATTTTCACTTCTAAACTACTCTATGGACCGAATAACGAAGAATGAAAAAGACTAGACCGAAAACGGAGTTCGTTTGACCCAAAAACGAGTCAAAACAAAAACCCGTACCCGGACCCGTTCTTTAAACGACAAAAATTTGTAAAAATGACCCTACGAAAAATCTTATATTTTTCCTACAAACTAGATGATAAAAGAAAATTTTCTAAAAAAGCAAAATATTTTTTTGATAATTTTTGTATTTTTTATGAATTTAATAAACTTTTAACTAAATTAAATTATAAAAAATATTAAACGTTTACAAAAAATTCTGAAAAATTTACACAAAATACTAAGACCTCTATAAGGTACCTACGAAAATAAAGATACCGACACCAGCTTTCAAAAACCCGAAAATAAGCTTGACAGCTTATAAGCTTATTTGGGCAAAACTTGTATAAAACCAAAGTCCCTTGAGTCTTTAACGAAAAAGACCCAAGGGCGCAGGTGTAAGTATGCTTGAGAAGGGAGGGGATGTATCGAGGGGTCCCGGGTTCGAGTCTTGCTCACCCGGGTCCCTTGTCTTCCCTTCTCTTTTTTTTTTGGTAAAGTCCAGGGTAGGAAATGTACAAAATGAAACTAAAGGGTAGGCGGGTAAAGTTTTGGGAATTTACACTACTATGAAAACGACTAACCTTGAACTTTGGAGAAAGTACCAAACAGACCTCGCGACATAGCTTATTTTTAGCTTATTAAAAAAATGAGTTTTAGCAAAAACTTAAAACTGAAAAGTTATAAAAGAGCTTATTCTCCACAACTTTAATAAAAGCTCTTATTACTTTAAACAACAGAATAAGCTATAAAACACAGCTTAAAAGTGGCAGTTTGGCTACAAGGGCTTAAAAGCAAAAATGTTGCTAAGTCTTGGCTTGTGTTGCTCGTTTAAGCTAGGACTAAGGAAAAATAAGCAAAAGAGGCTTTATTCTAAACCTAGGTAAACTAAAAAAAAGAAATCTAAACTAAATAAGCTGTTGAAAACAGCTTATTTGTGACAGAATCTACAATAAAGCTTAAACTAAAATTTCACTAAGTACTTAGGCAAATAAGCTAGGAAAAGGAAAAATAAGCAAAAGGGGGCTAAACTAATCTAAATAAGCTATTTTGACACAAGTGAGCTTATGAAATAAGCTGAATAAGCAAAACTGAAAATTAAGCAATCCCTATATCTAACTTAAGCTAAAAACAGTCAAAGGGCATGTTTGGGCATCAAATTAAGCCAACAAATAAGCTTCTCAAAAGCTGAAATTCAAGGGACTTATTTAAGAGCTTATAGGCTCTTAAAATAAGCCAATAACTTGGGCTTAAATTGGCTTAAAGGCTGAGAAATTTAAGCCTAAAGTCTCCCCTTTGCACCAGGGGAGCTTTAAGGCAAATCTCAAGGGCTTATTTGACAGCTTATTTTAAGCTGTCAAATAAGCTCTAAACACACAAATAAGCTAAAACAGATTGAGTGCTCTAGCTTAACAGCTTGTGCACTAATTTTGAGCTTTTAAAAATCAATTTTACTTGCTTATTTTTGATAGTGAAAAAGGGACTTTGGGTTGTTAGAAACTGTGACCCAAAGACTTGGTGGTTTTGACTCACCAAAGTCAAAAGACAAGGGGTTAGTTACACCCCTTTTTAGCTACACTAAACACACTATTTTGAACACTCAAATTCCAACCACAAGTGCTTTTCCAAATAAGCACTTGTGGTATTCTAAAATCTCACAGTTTCAAAAGCTTTTTGTAAAAGCTTTGAAAAAACAATTTTCAAACTAAAAAACTTTTAACAACAGCTCAAATGAGCTTAATATCTTAAGCTAAAATTAGACTAGTGACCATAACCCATGCCAAAGCCATTTTTGACCCGTTTTGGCTTTGTGCCAAACACCCCTTTTGTCTAACTGTCCAAACTGAAATGAGCTTAAAAACTGATTTAAAAACTAAAACAGCTAAAATATTTTATCTACTCACACTAATTCTGTCCTAATTAAGCTATTTAAGCCTGAAAAGTTCTAGCTTATTAATAAGATTAAGCTACTTTCTCTCCTAGCTCATACTAATCAATAATATGACAGAATTTACTACTTAAGATTTCCATGAACTACACTCAGATTAATCAATACATTTGCATTACAATTCTAACTAAACAATGCTAAAAGCAATTAAGCACAAATAAAAGCAAAGAAATAAGCTCATTGAATAAGCTAACTTTATGCTAAAATGGGATATACTAGATAAAACCTGGAATTGAAGAATCTTCACATTTAAGCTATCCAAGAGTTGAAGCTTAAATGTTCCTAATGGCTTTCAAAGCCTCTAAACCAAGAAGCTTTAAGCTCAATAAGCTGATTTTAGCTTATTACTTCATAAGCTCCCAAACTTGAATTTAAATGAGCACAATTTAACTCTAGTAGACTAAGACAGTATTTAAAAGATTTTTACATCATTTGGACAACTTGAGAGCTTAAGAAAGCAGAATAAGCTACAAAGAGCTTATCACAAGCTTATTAGTTCAAAACAGCCTAAAACATGAGAATTTCAAAACTAAACACAACTGAACTGATTTATTTCTTTAAAAACAAAGAGTACAAGTGAAGAAACAAGAAAACACACTGAAATTGCAAAATTAACAAAAACTTAAATCGACTAAGTGAACAGTAACTAAGAAAATAAAACTGAACTCTTTTTTTTTTAAGCTAACTACTTTGAACCTCTGGCTTCTTCTCCTTTTATAAGCTGGTAATGTGCTTGTTGTGTTAGTTTGGTG